>JABSTQ010000080.1:0-26715 GCA_013358835.2 Ixodes persulcatus | reverse complement strand
CGAGAACTCACGCAGCGCCTCTTCCGTCCACCAGTTCGGTGTCGAATAGTTCCAGGAAGAGAAAGGGTCTATGACCTCGGCAAGTCCCCTCGCGAAGATGGCGCCCAGAGTTCCGTAGTTGTAGTAGGGAGCGACATTGGCGCCATAGAAGACGGGGTCGTAGTGGAACATCAAGGGTAGAAAGAGTGTTCTGTGTCTGTTCGAGTACAGGGCTTGCCCTCGTACCTCGAGGGATGCGAGCCCCGCTTGCAACGTGTCCAGTGGGTATTGCAGATGTTGAGTGCGCGAAGATTTTAGAAGCGAGATGTAGTTGAAGATAAACGTGCCGTTTAGGAACCCCTCAAATGTTGGACGAAACACGACGCGAGTGGAATTTTTAAATAGCGTTCCATGTGATGTTAGGGTGGTGCTGTCAAGTTTTGTGCGGGCCACGTCGCCAATCGATTTATTCATCCAGCCGTTCCAGATTTTTAAAGTGGAGGTACGCTTTATGTCGTCGAACATTGCTGCGACTTTGGCGAGGTGTGCGTCGGTGAAGAGGAGGGTGCGGACCACTCCCGACCAATCAGGTGTGAGGGCCCGATTGACCGCTTCGAAACAGATGTGCCGCACTCTGGACTGGGATATGTCTTCAAAACGCTTCGCAAAGTCGAACCTCAACACCTCGACCAAGGCGTGAATGACCAGATAAGAAGACGCGAATCTCGTGGGGCAGGTCTGAATAAAAGTCAGCAGGCTTCTTGTTTGGTTGTAATCAGTAACTAAAATTACACCTTTTATCGCGTCGTCGCGCTGGCTCGAAATAAGTTCTTTCAGAAGATCTTTCCAAGCTCGCGTGGAAAATCAGGTTCCGCTTTGAAAGCTTCAGCATCAAACCACTTGTCTTGCGATGGTCCTTCAAGGAGCAAGGACACTTCCCTGTCCATACGAACCAGAGTAGCGGCGAGCGAAGAGTCGTCCATCTTTCGCCACAAGATGTTGGTCAGGTTTGCGAAGTAGGACTCAAGCTCGCGATCCGTCACCTCCAGCCAGAGTTCGTTCCGAATGGGTGCGCCGCTGAGCAGCTGGAGGTACACGGTACCCTTCAGCTTAAGTGGGCGAAGTCCCACGATCGTTTTGATGTTGTAGTCGAAAGACATCCGCATCACTCGCCCGAGCGCTTCCAGCGACGACGTGCTGTCCAAGATTCCAGCTATGTCCATCAGGTCCATGGCAGACTGAACATCACGCTCAATACTCTGCTCCCCTTTCTGCATGAATGCGAAGCACTGGTTCAGCAGCTGGCGTCCCCTTTGTAGTGTGTTATGCAAAGAAGTTGCTTTCAGCGGCTTGGAGGGCTGCAGGGTAGCACTTATCTTGACTAAGAAGCGATCGAGTGATTCTGAGAGGAAACCTACACCCTCGCGGTTTTTGGTCCACTTGCGGCAGACGTGTCCGTAGAAGTCATCGCAAGGGTGGACGTTGGAGTCCAGCTGCTCGTGAAGGTACCTGTAAGTGGCGAGGCATTCTGATGTCTCGCAGTTTAGGGTCCGTTCGTTCTGGCTCGCAGGAATGATGAAGGCAACTAGTACGATGATGCCAACAAGTGTCGTAAGAACGAACGAGGTGAACCAAAACAGGGCTGTTGAAGTTTGCCGCTCACGGAGAGTCATCCCTTCTGCGTCACGAGTGGATTCGTCCCCTGCATGCAAGAGAAATGTTGATGACCGTATGGTATACGTCTACATCAGGGCTGGGCAGAGATACTCCAAAAAGTATTCGGGAATACAAATACTGAAATACATGTGTTTTAAGGCTCAAATACATATCCTGAGATACATTTGTCTTTTATGCAAAGTGATATCCCTGAGATACCTCTGCAGAAACAGCGATAAAGTATTCCGGAATACAGATACAGATACTTACAGAAGTGCATTTGTTCCCCAATGGTGCTAAGTGGGGAGGGTGTAGTTCGTGGCGAATGCGAATGGTAATTTATGCTTGTTCTCCGATTTCTGTGCCAATTTATGCACTACCCCTTGCCTCGAACTCTTTTATTTATCATTAATGCCGCTAAGAAACATGTCATATCGATCCCCGTTGAACCACATAGCTACAGAACCGTAAAGACTGCGTATCATGCTTGACAAAAGGCGTCTGCCCGAAATGAGTCCTGTTTCGCCGTGTGGGCGCATCTGCTGTAGTGCTTCTGACTCACCCATGGTGTGGGTGAGTCCTATACTCCTATACAGTCCTATACTCCTATACAGCGTCCACTCTGCTAAATTGCACAAAGTGGAGGGCTTTGCGAGAGGAGCTGATTTTGTTATTCTTGCAAGTAACCTTCTTTAAACCACCGTTTTTTTTTTTTTTTTTTTAATGTTGGTTACTGACTTGGGATTATGTTATCGGGCGGGTTTATGTTATAAATTTCGAAGCAGCTTGCACTAAACAGATGTTTTTATCCTTTAAATTTATCAGAAAAAGGGCAACAAATGGGACGAGATACCTAAATCTGGAAAATATCGGGATACAAGCGGTACATTGTAAATGTATTTTACTACTGAGATACAAATAAAGTTTTCAAATGTATCTCGATATAGAAATGCAGATACTCGAAACTATTTCTAAGATACTATCGCGATACAATTGCTGCCCAGCCCAGGTCTACATTCGCACATCTCAGACAACAGACTACTATGAACTGCGGACTGCAGGCACGTAGCCACGATTTTGTTTCGGATTGGGGGGGAGGGGGGGCGCCTATGACAAAATGTTGTATGAGGGGGAGGGGGGAGAGGAGGTCCCAGCAAAATGAAAGATTTCGGGCCGGGAGGGGGGGGGGGGGGCGGGGCGGGCCCCATGGGCCCCACCCCTGGCTACGTGCCTGGCGGACTGTATATTTGAGGTCGTCATTTACAGCGCTCGCACTGAGGGTGAGCTCCCACAATTATATTCTGCCAAGAACTTTAAATATGAGCTAAGTCGCTTGGCCAAACGTCGGAGGTTTTTAGGAGCTCCCTCTTAGGGCGCAGCTTTTAGGCTCCCGTTTCCGGCTTGAGCGACGACGGCGTCGCCGTCGCCGTCGGCGTAACTGCGCGGTGCATTATGGGTAAATTTCCCCGCGAAGTTTAGCGGAAGATTTTTCCCGCTCTAAAATAAGGGGAAAATTTTACCCGCTAAATTTAGCGGAAACATTTCCCAGCAAAATTTACCGGGAAAAATTCCCCGCCAAACTTAGCGGGAAAAAATCCCCGCTAAATTTAGCGGAAAAAATGTCCGTGATAAATTTAGCGAAAAAAATTCCCCGCTATATTTAACGGGAAAAACTCACTTTCCGCCAAATTTAGCTGAAAAGTTTCCCTAAATGGGAGGCGAAGAGGAGAGAAGGAGGGGCATAGCCTCCTCCCCGTACCTTCCGCTCCTCCTCCTTAAGAGCTGCGCTCTAATTCGGCGTTACAGGGGATTGTAAACGACTTTCATTTTTTAAGCTTTTTTTTAATCTTCGACTGGCATCGTCCTTTGTTAGTTTGCCATTAACGATCCCTATCTTTCAACATGATAAAAATAGCACTCAGAGCGACAGAACAAAGGAAATGAACACAGGAAACACTACTATCCTGATGGCATGGAAGGCATTTTGCGGAACCTTGCCGCCAGCTCGCTGAAAACAGCACGTGTATTCAGAAATGGAGGCCAGTGCATACGACAGGTCCATTTGTGACGAGAAAAAAGCATCCGGCGCTTTGGGTTATGGTAACAATCAGACGACGGAAATATTCCGACACTGAGGCATCGGCTGCATGGCATCCTACTGCATGTGGCCCATGATTGCGCGCCAGCAGGTGCAGTATGCACGCGAAGATACTTTTAGCAAGTCAGCTCAAGATTGGGAAATGAATATCAA
Source organism: Ixodes persulcatus (assembly GCA_013358835.2). NCBI lineage: Eukaryota > Metazoa > Arthropoda > Arachnida > Ixodida > Ixodidae > Ixodes > Ixodes persulcatus. Next base: position 22,829 of record JABSTQ010000080.1, on the reverse strand, counting down.
GAGGATTTAAAGCGTGACTAAAGTCATGGTTTAAATTGTGATTTAGATCCTATCGGTTTTACTGTGATGACTTACCTCGCCGCAAAAATAATCTTAGATGTTTTGTTTTCGTTTATGTCGTTTTTTTTTATTAATTCTCTACCAAAGAAATAATAAAGAATTAGCGGAAGCCGAAAGAGGTTCGCCATCTTCCCATGCATTTGGCCCCCTCGGACCGGCAGGGCATTGCGGCCGCCGTGACGGGGCAGAGATTTCTGGAAGTGTATTTCAATAAATGCAGAAAACTGGTCAAATATTTCTTTGGAGGTCATTACCAAGTTCGTTGTATACGTTTTGCTTTGTTATAAAAAAACCACTGGGGCAGGCGTCGTCCAAGCTAACTCTAAAATGATGTGCTTATCTTCACGACCTGTGAAAATGAACTTCCAACACAGCGAAACATGCACTTTGAGAAGCACACATGCATGTTGCTGTATCATCGGAAGCTGTGCATCGTCGAACATCGTCGGAAGCTGTGCATCGTCCACAGAGACCAAGTCTCTGTGGACGCGACTTGATACAGGAGCTCAACTGTCTGGGAACGTCACTTTTAAAATTGACTGGTACAAATGAAACTACGCAGAACCAGGAGCTAGAGAAACTACTCTCCGAGCACGAGGAGTTTTTCAGCGACGGACTAGGGTTACTAGAAGGGCCTCCCGCGCATCTCCATGTAAAGGAAGGTACCATACCCAAGTTTTTCAAGGCCAGGTCCTTGCCATACGCGATGCCTGACAAGGTGTCTACCGATTTGAACAGGCTGCTTGAAAGCCAGATTATCTCGCCTGTTCCCCATGCTGAGTGGGCGACGCCCATTGTTCTGGTACCAAAAAAAGACGGGTCGATACGAATTTGCGGAGATTTTAAAGTAACCGTAAATCCAGCCTGCAGCACCGAACAGTATCCACTACCAGTAATCAACGACCTGTTCACGTCACTGAACGGTGTTGAGAGATACAGCACCCTAGACCTCCGAGATGCATACAACCAAGTGCCCCTATAGATGAAGAATAAAAAAGGTTCACCGTAATCAACACTTATCGCGGCCTGTTTTGCTACAACTGGCTCCCGTTCGGTATTGTATCGGCTCACGCCATCTTTCAGCGTAAAATGGAAACCCTGCTGCGAGGAATAGACGGCGCACAAGCATATCTCGATGACATCATTGTCTCAGAGAGAACGGCTGACAGTGGAAATCGTCTTAAACAAGTGCTTCAGTGTTTCCAGGAGAACGGAGTCAAGCTGCACAAAGGGAAATGCAACTTCTGGCAGGACGAAGTCTGCTATCTTGGACACCGCATCAACAGGAACGGCCTCCATCCTACCGAAAAGAACTTGACGGCCATAATGGGAGCAAGGAGTCCAACCAACGTAAGCGAACTGCGTTCTTTTATCGGGCTGCTTTTATATTGCGGCACGTTTTTATTAAATATGGCTACCCTCTCGACACCATTGTACGAGCTTCTAATGAATTATATATAAACTGGGTGTGGGACGAGACAAAGGAGGATGCGTCCAAGAGGGCTAAGCAAGTACTATGCAAAGCAGACGTGCTCACACATTTTGACCCGTATAAAGAGTTGCGGCTAGAATTCGGCGCATCGCCTTATGATATTGGGGCGGTGCTGTCTCACCATTCGGGAAACGTAGACAGACCAATAGGATTCAGGTCCCGCGAACACTTTCAGATGAAGAAAGAAATTATTCGCAATTAGAACGGGAAGCACTAGCCCTGGTCTTCGGGGTGACGAAGTTCAAAGACTATTTGTGGGTACGAGCGTTTATTCTCGTAACTGATCACAAGCTATTGGTAGGACTACTGAGAGAAGATCGACCAACGCCCGTGATGGCAGTGGCCAGAATTCAGCATTGGGCGCTGATGTTAGGCGCATATCAATACAAGATTGAGTATAAGCCGGGCCCCCAGAACCAGAATGCAGACGCCCATAGCCGCCTTCCAGTAAACATTCCCGAGGAAGACGCGAAAGAGTTGCCAGAGTATGTGCTTTCGCTGAACCAACTCGAGGAGACCGTTCTCTCCGCAAAAAAAAAAAAAAACTGCAAGCACCGACTTCTGCGGACCAGCTGCTGTCGAGGGCAAAAGCCTATGTGTTGGAGGGGGGCCAAGGCAACTAGATGACAACAATCCACGAATGCAACCCTACTTTTACAGGAAGCCGGAGCTGACCGTGGCCCAGGACTTGCTTTACGGGGGACATCGAGTCGTCGTACCCCAGGCTGCCCAGGGACCGATGCTTCAAATTCTACACGGAACCCATCAAGGATCCTCGGGAATGAAGGCGGTCGCACGGACGCTGTTTTGGTGGCGGGGGCCTCGATGGTGAGATCGAACAGCTTTCCCGCCATTGCAGTTCGTGTATACAGGCACAGCCACTGCCTCCTGTCAAGTCTCCTGTTAAGTGGCCGGACACTGGCGAGAAATGGTCACGGGTCCACCAGACTGCGCAAGGCCAATAGGTGAAGCCATGATATTGGTCGCTGTGGACCTCACTCCAAATGGATAGAAGCTGTTGTCATGAGAAAATCCACCGCACATTCCAGAGTATCGGCAGTGCAAGAAATGTTCAGCCACTTCGGAATTCCGAGGACCGTCGTGACAGACAACGGAACCCAATTTACGGCAGAATCGTTTTCGCGGTTCCTCTCTGAGAATAACGTAGAACATCTGCGCACAGCACCATACCATCCCCAGTCCAATGGCCTAGCAGAAAGAGCAGTCAGAACGATTATGGACGGCCTGAAAAAGGTTAAGCAAGGCACATTATCAACGCGTCTAGCAAAGATACTAATTGCATACCGATGAACTCCCCTATCAGACGGCACTTCGCCTTCACAGAGACTTCTGGGGTAACAGGTGAGATCCCGTATGGACACCTGCATACCACCCCCTGTCATTTCATCCACGCCTTTGCATTAATCCCGATGCAAGCTGTCGGCCGGAGATCCCGTGTGGGCACGAAACTTTGGGGAAGGCGAACGGTGGTTATCAGAGACCGTAGCTACAACCCCTGGGGCCCGGATGGTGTCGGTGGACGCGCCGCTGGGAGAAGTATGACGTCACACACACCAGATCCGTTCTAGGGAGCTGGCAGCCCACCAAGCATCAGAGACAACTCAAAAACCGGCAACCGCTGTTTGTGAAGATGCGGCTGAGGGTCCAACATCTGAGCAGCCAGCCGCGGATATCACGCAACAGCAAGAGCTGCGCAGATCTACCAGAGCAAGAAAACCAGTAGTGCGTTATTCCCCCTAGGGGGAAGAAAGGCTGTATCATCGGAAGCTGTGCATCATCGAACGATGATATGTACTTTGTAATCATACGCCAGTGTAGTTATCATCGTTATCTCTTCCGTTCTGCTCCGCACCCGAAGTGGGCTGCTTATATAAGCACGTGGCAGATAATAAATCATGTTCACAACCTACCATGTCTTGGCTGTCGTACGTCGTAACATATGCCAATACTTGGAAGTGAATATGATAACATATACTCTCGAGCTCGATGGTGCTCTCTGCATACGCCGTCGTGTTGTATTTTAAGTAGTTGTAATTTTGAAGTAGACACGCTCAACGAAACAAGTGATGCAAGCGCGTAGCCATGGGAGGAGGAAGGGGGGGGGGGAGACTTTGAGTTTGGACTCCCCCCCCCCCCCCCCCACCCCCCCGGCCCAAAAAAAAAAAGAATAGGAAAAGAAAATGCACGTGAGCAGCACACTTTAACGGGCTAATCTTCGCACTTCTCCACGGTGCCGAAGGGAAGCGTCCGGAGGAGAGTACAGCGTGCACTCTACGACGTAGCTCAACATATACAGTTCAAAAGTGGCAAATTCCTGTCTCCCCTAATACAAGCTCTCTATTTGTTATCGCCGCGCGCGCTGCTGACTAAGTAGGCAGCGCGCTCGTGGCCTAACGGTTATCGCGCTTGCTTTTCACACAAAGAGCCAAGTTTTGATGCCTGGCCGCGGGTACACATTTTTGATCACTCTGTAATGTGATGTTCTGGTAAATTCGAGAACCGCGTTGCTGATTCGAGGTGAGAATTTTCTACGGGCCGAACGTTCTACGCCGACTGTTCCCGAAGCCCACGCGTGTACAAAAGGGGCTCCGCGTGGCAAGCCGCAGTCAGTCTTACGATAGCGCCGGATCCTGCCTCTTCGCCGACATCGTCGCTCGCTTACGACACCTTTTCTTTTAACCCTTTGTTTTGGGAACAAGTTCGCCCCATTAAACGTCACTCCTTCGTGTTTATTTTTGGTTCTTTAGGTCACCAGCCGTGACATGATACGGTCCACCAGGGGTCTTGTTTGTAAATGGCGCCGCGCATCCTCTCTGTGGGGCGGGCGAGGGTGTGCACGTGTGTTTGAAGGTCGCCAACGGGATCTTTCGCGACCTCTGAGACGAGTCGAGTCGCTAATCCTCTCTCTCCTCTGTTGTGTTAGTAGGTATTTAGTGTCCCGGCGAGAGGACGAGGAAACAGGACCGGCCAGTACAACGGCATGGGCAAGTCATCCCTTTTTATTCTTCGTCTTCTAGAGCTATGATTGCAGCCCTTGCGCTCTAAGAGCTGCTAGAACACCCTCCTTTTCTAAGATCTACGAACGTAGTCTGTCGACAGGTTTCACAGTACGTCCACACCGCGTGATTTTTTTTTTCTCTGCGTCCATGTTTTTTTTTTTTTTTTTCGAAATCGCTCATTTTGCCTTCTTGAGACGTGGCGATGCTGCAGGTGTACGCAGTGTTCGAGGCGGGGCTTAGGCCGCACGTCCGGGAGCTTCCTTGCTCGTGACGACGACCATTCCCCGAAGTGAAGAACCCAGGGGTCCAGTGGAGGTGGGAGAATTGGTAACGTAACGAACGGTTTAATTACATGGTAGCGATACAGTCGTCAAATCCAAGAGAACAACTGGAGCCGTCTCACGCCCCGCCTTATATAGGGTCCGTTTTCTCCCTCACTCTCCGCCAGGGCAGCAGGTGCGACCGCCGAGTGCGTAGCAGAAAAGTCCGCCGCGTCGTAGCCAGAAATGAGTCATAGCCATGGTTCTCCGCAGTTAGGCCAGGCCTCTCTCCCCTTCCGGAGCGCACGAACCCACACGCACACACACACACGTCCCGTTGACGTCACGGACGCGTTGAGACTCGTTTTGGGCAGGCTTCGACAGGTGGCCGGCAGTCCTGACACGTCGGGACTCGTTTTGGGACTCGTTTCCGCAGCGTTGAAACTCGGAAGAAGGTTGCCGAAGGTTCCATTCTTAACAGCCCCTCCGGGGCCAGGGAAACCTCGAATGGCCGGTGGTACAATCGCTGGCCTGAAGAGGTGGGCTTGGAGTAGGCCTTGAGAAGACGCTGCAAGCACCAAACAAACTCCCAAACCTCTCACAACGGAGGCATCAGCGGAAACGTCCCCCACAACACCACGCCACACCGCAGTCAAACGCTCGGAATTCGCCAAAGACCCGCCAGACTGGATTACGGATTACCAAAATTTGGTACAATTCCGGGTATCGAGACCCCCTGTCGCCAAAAAAAACTCATTTTTCCAACGAGGTCACTAAGAACAAAATACAAAAGACAAAAACTCTTCGCAATTTGTGAGGTCATTTTGGGGTTTCAACGAAGTGCCCCCACTTAGATCCTCATTCCCGTGGATGACGAAGACCTCTGAGATCATCCCTACTATTTTTCGTGATGTCAGAAAAATCTGCTCAACCCATCGGCATTGCCGTTAAATTTGCCTTTCCTTTTTCTTACGCTGAAGTCATAGTGATCGATTTTCACGTGATGTCTAGACGTGAAAATGCGGTCCTTATAGCGCCAATAAAACAATCCGCCTCTTTCATTCCCCGTCACATTGGTCCTAGCAATCTCCTGAGCTGTACAGCGAAACCCTGACACACTAGGGTCGCTCTTCTGCTCGACTGTCAAAGACACTCTGTCTACTCGTAGCAGAGGACCAAAGTTACGCGACGCCGGAGCTACGAGAGATCTTTCACTGATCCCCTCTTCCTCCGCCTTTTCCGCCGGCGCGTTGGGACGGCGTACGCTTCCTAGTGCTACGAGATCAGGCTGTTCTACAACCTTGTTCCTCTCATCCCGGTTTTCTGCCTCAACTCTGGGAGTGCTTGCTCCCCGTCAGCTGCCTCTGGCTCTGGATCCCTCGTCAACAAAGGGGCGACCTGACGCGATTTGGACCTCGTACACGACTGTACTAGCCCTTTTCCCAGTTGTTGACCCCTTTCGCGCAGCAGGAAATCTGACCGGTTAGAAAACAAATAAGGATATTCCAACGGGACTGTCTGCGAGACAGCCGCCTCTGTCACTAGCTCTCCGAACGGGCCAGTTATCCTTACTCTCGCCATAGGCAGACAGACACTGTGCTTTTCGAGCAGCTGCTTGATCCAAACTACCTTTCCAGTAAAATCGGATGGCGTTACATACGACGGATGAACAACGTCCATCGTCGCTGCACTGTCACGAAGCACCCTGCACGGCTTTCCGTTTACCTGGAGCTCGTGAAGATAGGGACGAAGGAGCTTCAGGTCCTCGTCACTACCGTTCACGTACGAGAACACCACCCGCGGTTTCTTACATCTGGCCGCTGTGTGTCCCGGCTCCTGACAGTTGTAGCACAGGAACGGCTTCCTTGCCTCGAACTGCCCTGTTGGGCTTTTCCGCGCCTCGTCTCCGTTCGAGTGTTCTGCGCTCTTTTCTGGGACCTTTTGTCCTGCTTCGGGCTTCTCGGGCCCGTTTTCTCGCGAGCCGTTACCCTGTCGGAAGGTCTTGCGCTGATCGCTTCGGCCGGATTCGCTTTCCTCTCCGCTCAGCTTTCTACGCGTTGCGTACTCTTCGGCTAGCTCAGCGGCCCTTTCGACAGAGTCGACTCCCACCCTGTCCTGCACCCAGAGCTTGACTGACTGCGGAATGCTACGAAAGAACTGTTCGAGGCACACACACTCGACTACCTTGTCTCGGCTTTCGTACACTTCCTCGCTCTTCAACCATTCTATCAGGTTGGTTTTAAGCCCGTACGCGAATTCCGAGTAGCCCTCGCTGCTCTTTTTGGATGCGTTTCTAAACCTTTGACGGAACGCCTCGGCAGAAAGGCGGTACCGCTTCAAAAGGCTGGACTTCACCTTGTCGTAGTCGTCCGCGTCTCCAGCACTAAGGCGCGCGACAACCTCTGCAGCCTCACAGGGCAACAGAGTCAAAAGCCGTTGCGGCCACGTTTCTGGGGCGAAGCTCAACTTCTCACATGTCCTCTCAAAGTTAACTAAGAATAGGCCCACGTCTTCCCCAACTTTAAACGGCTGCATGAGCTTCTTCATTTGATACGACTCGGTCTCACTTGCTCGTACTGGAGCCCCAACTCTACTGTTCTGCGAGTTTAATCGCTGTTGTTCAATTTCGAGCTCTAGCCTTTTCAGCGCTCGCTCCTGGTCTCGTTCCTCTCTCGCTGCAGTCTGTGCTCGTTCCTCTCTAGCTGCAGCTTGCTCCTCTTTCGCTGCAGCCTGTTCCTCTTTCGCTGCAGCCTGTTCTCGCTCTCGTTCCTCTCTTGCTGCAGCCTGTTCCTCTTTCGCTGAAGCCTGTTCTCGCTCTCGTTCCTCTCTTGCTGCAGCTTCACTCTTAGCGTTCTGAAGCAGTTCCCACGCAATTTTAATTTCCTCTGCTTCCGCGCTCTCTGAAATCGCTTTACTGATCTCAGATTTCTTCATCTTTTGCTCCACCTCCACACCCAATTCTTCACATAAACAGAATAAATCTGTTCTCAGTAACCTCATTAGATCCATGATCGCTGCTCTTTAGCTTTGGCTTTGTTCTAAAACTTGTCGCGAGGTTGTACCAAACCTAGCGCACGAGTCAAACACTAAGGATTCCCAGCAGTTCAAAATTAATTACCCATAATCTGAAGCCTGGCGAATCTCAAAGCAAAGTCCAAACGCTCACCCGCAGATGTAGCACGATGTCGCATGGTCCGATCCCAACCGCTGCCAACCAGTTGTTCGAGGCGGGGCTTAGTCCGCACGTCCGGGAGCTTCCTTGCTCGTGACGACGACCATTCCCCGAAGTGAAGAACCCAGGGGTCCAGTGGAGGTGGGAGAATTGGTAACGTAACGAACGGTTTAATTACATGGTAGCGATACAGTCGTCAAATCCAAGAGAACAACTGGAGCCGTCTCACGCCCCGCCTTATATAGGGTCCGTTTTCTCCCTCACTCTCCGCCAGGGCAGCAGGTGCGACCGCCGAGTGCGTAGCAGAAAAGTCCGCCGCGTCGTAGCCAGAAATGAGTCATAGCCATGGTTCTCCGCAGTTAGGCCAGGCCTCTCTCCCCTTCCGGAGCGCACGAACCCACACGCACACACACACACGTCCCGTTGACGTCACGGACGCGTTGAGACTCGTTTTGGGCAGGCTTCGACAGGTGGCCGGCAGTCCTGACACGTCGGGACTCGTTTTGGGACTCGTTTCCGCAGCGTTGAAACTCGGAAGAAGGTTGCCGAAGGTTCCATTCTTAACAGCAGGGAGTTATCCAGAATTCTAAATCTGGGGGTGTTGCAGTTTTTTTAGGGGGGGGGGGGTTGGGTTTGGAGGGGGTGGTTTTAGGTCTATATGCACTGCTCAAGACATTCTGGGGAGTGTCGCGCCTAACCTGAAGATAATTAGGAGGGTGTTGGAAGGGGGTGGTTTTAGGTTTATATACATTGCTCAAAAATTCTTTTAGGGAGGGGGGGGGGGGCGTCGCACCCAACTTGGAGATAATTAGCGGGGGAGGTACAGTGTACAAATCCCTCCACCAAACTTGTCCTTTGCAACTGCTCCTAACTAGACAGGATCGCAAATATGGAGGCAAATTTTGCGGCCCCACAGGTTTATATCCGCAGCCGAAATATCTAGCGGCTAATAGCTCACGATCCAAGGATGCTGACAGCATCATAGAACATTGCTTTGAATGCAGAACCCGCGCAGTGCAACCCAGGAAATGAATCATGCTGAAAGCTGTACTCTCAAAAATGTTTTCTCAAACAGTTTACACAACACAGAGCCATTGATCTATGGTCATAGGGACGAACTTGGGAACTTGGGAACTTGGGAACTTGGGCTGCAGACCTGGGGATGTTGAGGGCACCAATGCTATTACTGCGCGCCACCTTCTAAAGCCGGGATCACACATTACGCATCCTACGAATACAGTTTGCAGACAAACTTTAATAGACTAATCTCACTAAGCGCTTGGGGCATGCGTGATGCCGCCATAACTTAATTAGTTCACAGGAGGCAGACGGCTGTGCATGCGAGGGCTCGTGCCGTCTCGTGCTCCACACGCGCAGAGCTCCAGCGGAGTTGTCGCACGTGCAGAAAGACGAAAGTTCCCTCGATGCATTGCGGCAGCGGTGGCGTAGTCAGACTGGCCGGTGAGATCGGTCTATTCCAGGCACCACAACATCCTTGCTTTGTATATCGCACGGCAACAAATTCAAGCTGTAGCTTGGCACGCGGCTTATGAAACACGGATGCGACGTTGAGTCGCGTTCGATCGATGCCTGCAGTCTGTTTTTACCGGCCTAAATTGGGCATGATATGCTAGCTTACAAAAGTAAGTTGTGAGTGCCTGGAGCTGAGCTAGTTCGTTAAACATACTTCTGAAAGTTTCTAGCTGAACGTAGAATAAACGAAGAGTGGAAGGGAAAAAAACAAAACACAGACACTGTTTTTCAGATTTAGTATTCGCAACTGTTAAGCTTCAACAAGTATTTCTTATATTTGAGGATGCATTTATTGCCAGCATTACTATGCATAAAGTAATATTACATGAACTGCCTTCAAATAACGACTTAAAACCATGTGGGATCTTTGCGCTGTACTTCTCCCATCGAGCATCCCTGACTGAGAGGAAATTGCCGAGGACTTCCAAACAGAGTGGAATTTTCCTTATTGTGTGTGGGCCGTTGACGGAAAACACGTACAGATCGAGGCCCCTGCCGATTCTGGAAGGCTGTATTATAACAACAAGGGTCTACATGGGTCTACCAATTGACTTCAACATATATTATGTTTTGCAAGAGCGCTTGAAGTGACATAATAACCGCCTTTTCATGGTACCTGCTCTATAGTGCTGATGGCTGTCGTGAACAGCAAGTTGAGGTTTGTGGCCATCAAAATGCTGGTGTCGTCTTTAAGGAATCAAGGATACGACAGTGTCTCAGTCAAAGTGCCTTGAATTCCACCACCAAATCAGCTGCCATCTTCCCATGTTATCGCCCCGTACGCCTTCATTGCAGATGACGCATTTCAACTGAGGCCGGACTTTCTGAGGCCCTATCCTGGCAGATACCTCAGTGATAATCTAAGGAAATTCAACTATCGACTGGGTAGAGCGAGGCAACCTTTAGAATTGTTGCACTTGCATTATAATAACAAAAACACAGTGTTGTCTTCGTCCCATTTGCAGGAGGTGCGTCGAGAACGCATTCGGAATTTTGGCTACTGGATTCCGCATCTTCCGCATCTTCCGCAGGCCAATCGACCTCCTCGCGGACCACGCAACTGGAGTCGCCCTCGCAGCTTGTATACTGCACAACTACCTACAAGACGACAAGTTGTACATGACAGATGCCTTTGCTGATGACGTCAACCACTTCGGCAACATCGTTGATGGCCAGTGGCGCAAGGAGGCCTCTGAGCAGACGAAAACGTTGCTCAACTTGCCGAGGCTGAGATCGCGGCTCCTCGACCAATCGTGTTGCGAAAACGCAACTCAATGGCCACTGCCGTGAGACACCTGTACTGCAGGTACTTTGTAAAGGAAGGTGCAGTGTCGTGACAAAGGGAGCGCGCTGGCCTGAAATCCTAAATAGTGTCAGTGGTATTGTGACAAATCACAAAGTTTTCAAGTTTTCGTGTGTGAGGATAGTCTGGCCTATTTCCATTGGAAGAGGGAACCAAGTCCATCATTAGAACAATATTGTGCCGCTGCTAGTTAGCTACTTTTGTACGTGCGCTGTGGTGTGAGATGGCCTGCGTGTCAGGCCCACTGGGACATTGAGCAGAGAAAGTGAAACATCTGTATTGTATTAAGACCGATGCTACCGAAGGGAGCATCGGTCTTGTATACAATACCCCGGCGAAAAACATTTACTCAGGAGAAGCACATCCGCCTCCCTACCCCCGCAGCGAATTTTGAAGACGACGAAGTAGGTGACGCCTTTTTCGTATTTTTGATTCTCACGTTGCTATGAAGAGCGTAACGTCTTTCACGAGCCGTGTTTTATTGAATGTCCATCCCCTTCGCAAGAGCGGCATCGGAAGGAAAGTTTCGAAAAATAGGGAGTCGCGAATTTGTCAAATTCACACCGCAACTGCGTTGTGTCTCAAGAACGGCGCCGCAGTTGCGAAATCACAGGCAAATTCGAACCATGTGAATCAGGCGTAAGCAATGGATGGGTTGCTATTTCAGCCATGTTTGTTGGTGTATATACCAATTTTCATGCAAATCTTTCTGAAGAACTATAGGAATACGTTTCATAGCCCCTGCAACAGCGGGAAATGAAACAAGCCTTGTTAATCTGTACTGTGCAAATAGCTTTAGCTTCGCGAAGGTCTCGCTGTCATTTATTTGCAACATGTTCCGCTGAAGAAAAAAAAAACAAAAAAAAAACAGTCGCTCAGTGTGTCCCCTTGGAAACGTACGTCGTACCCGCGTTGATGATATACTTATCAAGTACGTTGGAACCAACTATAACTATATCTACAATACCTTTTTCTTTTATATAAACCTGATACACGTATGCAGTACAGGAGGTTTCGGGCAGCACGTGCTCATATTCTCGATTGCATAATGGCCTAACAGATATGTCGGAGATCTTCCGACAGAGTCACTTCCATATGCCACCTATGTTGTGACAACGTAAACCGCAGCGTTCCCGGCGCTTGGAGCGTACACCAAACACATTGTCGAGCCATTGATGCTATGAAAACGAGCGTTGCGATTTGTGATAGTCGATTTCACCTATCTGCCCGCTTTGTTTCGGTCGCGTGACAGCGTAACTATGAAAGTTGTGAAATCGAAACCATTTTGACCGACACAAAATCTTAACATATTGTGTCGTGTTGTCCATTATTTTATTTCTCCGTACCTTAAATTTTATCTGCCTATTTCGTTAAATTAAGTATTTATATTCAACATTTTAATTATCTCATGTGGTTTATAAGATTGTTTTGTTAAAAAAAGTTTCAACGCTCAATAATGTTGTCTTGCCACTTTGGCAACGCTCCGACATTATCTGAATCTTATTCGAAACACACCGAGGTTCGGCCGTTCTTCCGACACTTTCCGAAACCTGTTTCGGAAAAAGATTCGCCCCGTCACTAATTTTAATCGCCATTAGCATACACAAATTTACACTGATATTTGAGCCACTAGATGGCACTGAATTTGTGAAACGTTCTATTAGACGGTGATTTAAATCATATAATGATAATTTAAATCAAATAAATCAGAGATTTTTTTTAAATCATGATTCTTATAAAAACTTTATACTCGCGCCAGGTTAGAGCCGCTATAGCTGACCTCTTGTCTTACCCAGATGCCGAGCTACTGAAGCGGGCGTTGACGAGCCTCCACAAAGGCCAAAGCTGGGGAGAAGGACACAGTAGAATCAAACGTGGCAATAACCTGGCCTGCGATGGTAATAAACGGAATAAGAGGAAACTATAACTGAAGGTCGATTATGGCGGCGCCCTTGGAGCAGCTGCTGCAACGAGTCTATACGCGTGTGACGTCATTCGCGGCCATGACATTATTTTATGCGCCACGTGTGTTCGGTTTGCCATGTTAGTTTCATGCCGCAGAAGTAGTAGTTCGAAGAAACCAGTAGGATAGCGTCAGTACCCAGCAATGGCGACGCTTGCAAGCTATGTATTCCCCTCCACAGTCATCATTTATTTTCTTTCTCTGTCTGCGATCGGACATGCGGGACGGGCTTGGTCTGCTCGAGCTAATATGAGACAGCGGTCCCAACACCCCAACCTCCCGGCTTGTATTAGTCTCTAAACCTTTCTAGTTTACCCTTTTTTAAAAGTCGAACTTGGTGAATCGAAGGCGACATGCTTGCGTTTCGATGTTGCGCCTGGAAGTTTTCAGTGGGTGGGGAGGGAAGAGAGGGGTGATTCGAAAAAAAACCTCATGAATTTAAACGGCGTCCTAGATAAAGCGTGTGACCTAATATCTGGTAGTCTACCAAATAAAGCGTGCGTAATTCGAAGCCTATCCACAGAATAAATGGTAAACAGAACACACCTCTTGGCGACATCGAAAGAAATCCAAATGCCCATTTGGGTGGGTCGGATGTGTCCCTTGCCATGACGTGGTCGGCTGTGTTCTTCGTCGGTGGCCGGTCGGCATGCCGGGTTCCCGGTACAGGCCGAGATGAAGACCCGCTTGCAGCTGTCATGCTTGCACTTCCTTCGGGCGTCATCGTTCGAACGATTCCCAATCCACTTTGTCGTCGTCGTTTTTGTCCCGCGGCGTCCCGGGTAAACATAGACACGAGGGTGTCACGTGAGAAGTGACCTATGTGCACGCCCCTTGGTGTGTTCCTGTCAATGTTACTGGAGGGGGTCAGTTTGGATTGTAGTAATATATTTTTATTTGCCATAAGACAAGGGAAAAAAAATTTTGTTGGGGGGGGGGGGGGGGGGGGGGAGGTGCCCGTAGCGGCGAGATCTGGACGTCACGGCACCAACACTAAAAAAGGAATTGAAATGTGCACCTGATGCCCACTTCAAAAATAAAGTAGAAAGGTGAGCGCAAGACGACGACCTGGATACCTGGTTGACCGGGTGTGAAGATCCGGTCTTCCAGGGAGGCCACTAGACTCTTGTACAAACGTCTTTTTGACCCTAGAACCTTACAAGACCAGAGTTGGTGTTAGTAGGTCGGCATGCAGCCCTGTTGTCTGTGCAGTACTTGCATCGCGACAACCGGACGCTTGACGTTTTCCACTTTGCCTGGCCGGAGTGCAGGCGGTGTCGGTGCGGATTCTTCGAAGTGGCACCAAAGCCCGTCTGCTCAGCTTCCCGGGCAGGGGATTCGAATCCTGTGGCAGGCTGCTCCTAAAGGGGTATTCACACGAGGGAGAAATCCCGGGGATTTCTCCCCGGCACGCGCATCCCACGACGAAAACGTCAGGCTTTGCGTTGTGCAAAAGCCTCGCGTTTTCATCTCGTGAGGCGCGCGTGCCGGGGAGAAATCCCCGGGATTTCTCCCTCGTGTGAATACCCCTTAAGCAAGGCTCTGCTAGATCGTCTGATGCGCTGTCGCTGCTCATCGGGATCGTACAATTCGTCTTCCGCGTCGTCTGGCGAAGAGAGACGTTTTCGCGCGCCGCGTAGTTGTGATCCATGAGGTGTTGGGGCCCATCCGCCGTCTCGCGGAGATTTTTCAGGAGCTCGCGAGCAGCCGAGTGGGCTCGTTCGGTGCCGTCTACCTCGGCCTGTGCCGGCGTCTATGACAGTTGAATCTTAGTTCCAAGCTCGAGGGGCCGTACGAAGATCTTGATTTCCTTGACGACTGCTGGGCGAGTTACGTTTTCTGCACTCTTGTAGGGCTGGAATGGAGTCCGTAAATAGAACCAGCTCCGTGGGCCGAACGTCTTCGTTGCCGAGCACCGCGCGAAGGGCAAACTGGATAGCTTTCAGCTTGCCCCCCTTACCCGACATTTTGCCCGGCAGTCGAGTGGCAGCGTAAAGGCCGATCGCCGGGGTACGACGGCGGCAGCTACAAACTGCTCTGGGAGGCGATCTTGAACCCTCTGGGCGTGACTGCGAGCGTGGTGTGCCTGTCTCTTCGGGTTCATAGGACCTGCGTTGCGAGGCAGAGGTTTCCCTTCTACTAGCGTAATGTGAGACTTCCACGGCGGTTGGAGTTCGGGAAGCGGCGGCAAAGGGTCGTCTGGTCTTACCAGGCTAAGAATGGTCCTGCCTGCCCGTGAGTGCTTCAATCTCTCCCAGTGCGCGGCTGCGCGGACGGCCACGACTACGGCGTGCTTAGTTGGGCATGGTCGCGAAGCTTGGCTAGCTGCGTGAATCGGGGAAGCCCCGCGATGATCCTGGCGGCCTGGTTGTTATGGACCTAGAACCGCCTTCGCTGTTCCTTCGTAAGCGATAGTGCGGCGCTCTATAGCAAACTTTTGTTAAGACCAGAGTTTTGACCATACGGCGGGCGACTTCGTCACTAGCCCTTCCCTGAAGCTGCAGATATGTCTGATGACATTAAGAGTTTGCTGGCACTGCTTAGTGATTACGGAGAGCCGCGTTCTGTATGATCAGTCTTCTTCAATGTATAGAGACCGAGGACCCTGATCAGTTCCGCTGGAGAGATCTTGTTTTCCGCCAGTATTAGATGGAGTCTCTTCGCCACGCCGGACATGCGTTCTTTTTTCGCGGCAATGACCACATACTTGATGATAATGCAATTATTGAAAAGCCCTACTGAAAAAAAAATTTATATAAGAACTGATATGAAATATCCCAAAAACTGATATGCAACATGTGAAACTTATATCAAATATCCCAAAAACTGATATGCGACATATAAGAACTCATATGCAACATATGCCAACTGCGTCCTATAAACATATCAGAAATAAATTTATATAATTTTTTTTTGTATACGACGTGCCGCGCGGGCGCGGGCAAGCAAACACGTGGCCTGGAACCGCAGTTGAGCGGCTTGATTTATTGCCTTTCAAATAATTACGGCATGAGCGTTTACTTTTTATTAAGAGATTCATCCCTTGAGCCGTTCAAAATGCTCTCAGAGGTATGACATTACTGAAAAAAATCAACATGCTGGGAATATTATGTATTGCTTAAATGGTCACCGGGAAAATACGTACCTTCAAAACGAACTGTACAAAAGACGGAAACGCAGAGCTCAGAAGTAGTTATCGGGTATGCTGTTCTATTCATGTTTGTTGTGCCGCGTATGTGTATGCGCTCAATGTATATGTGCAGCTGATGCTAGTGGTATGCGTAATGTATCTACATGTGTGTATAATAAAGGTGCCGGAAGAGCCTGAAGTGTAATTGTGGCGTGAGCAAATAAAAATATTTTGTAGCTCATGAATTAGGTGGTGCCTAGCGCCACCTAGCCTAGGTGAAACTTATGGGCTACATATGAAACTGATATAAAATACCCAATAAGTTTTGATTTGAAAATGTGTCCAATGAAGATATCAGAAATAAATTCATATAACGTTTTTTCAGTAGGGAGGTGCAATTGAGCTGGAATAGAATGACGAAAATAATGACTGTAGAAGGGGAACAAGCTCTACTGGAAATGGAGAGGTCCCTGGTTCGATACCAGGACCAGACGCATTTTTATCGATGCGCACCAGTCACCTAGCTGTGTTTGGAGATTTGTGTTTGTCTTTTGTTCCCCTTCTCCAGGGATTACTGTCGTCATTCTTGTCCAGCTCGCTTGCACCTTTGCATTAATTGCATTATAATAATAGTCTTCGAGGTTTCGCTGCACAACGTCCAGGCCTACCTGCGGGGTAATCTGCTTCAGGTCAAAGTCCGCTTCCGTCGTCCAGAAAGGAATGTCGTCGGCATAACCCGTGGGTTTGAGAGGGGGAACTTCCCGAAGTCGGTGAGAGAGGCCAGCCACGGCAATGTTGAATATGAGGGGCGAGAGCACGGAGCCTTAAAGGGGTACTCCGGCGATTTCTTCATGGTCCCCGATTTGCTTGAAATTTTGCTAAACTCGCCAAACAACATCGCTAAAATAGTATCCCAAATATTAGGTTAAAATAATTTTTTTTTCACGAAGTTATTGAATTTACAATTTTGGACCTCACCGTGTTTTTCAAACTGAAAGTCTCTACTGTCAACAACGAAAAAGTGACGTCATTGGAAGTGCAGGGGTTCACTCTTTGGGCTGTAGAATTCGTTCCCAACTGATTTGAAGCAGTTTCATGGTGTCAAATGAATGCTTTGGAAGCTCGCTTCAGGATCCGCGCTCCAGCACGGAACAAATGATTGGAATATTTTATTTTTTAGACTGCTCGCTCGACTGGCAAGCCTGCCCGCCACTGACGTCACGGCACTGAAAAGTGCGGGTATATTTGAATGTTGGTTTTTGCATCATTTTCATTTGCCGATTTCGCAATAACTAGTATGAATTTCGCGATACTAAATAGCATACCGGAAAGGATAAAGGCCGGGGAGTCAGAAAATATAGTTAGTTGAGGTAGCTCAAAAATCGCCGGAGTACCCCTTTAACGTACCCCTACCTCGTTGGGGTCAGGTGGGCTTTCATGTTCGCCTATCCTGACCAAGAACGTGCGTCCCCTCAGGAACGCCTTGATAAAATTGAGGGCGTTGCAGTGGATCCCAGCCTTCTACGCCTCGCGGATGACCGCCCGATGAGAGACCGAATAAACGGCTTTGCAATTTTGACGTCGATAGCCGATTCACACGACAGACCGAATCGCGATTTTCGTGCGCGGACAGTGTGCCACGTGACCGGCACGTCAGCAATTCCTGCGATCCGCTCCTCGTCCGCGGACGCGCGGACTGCTAAAGTCGAGCGCCTTTTTCACTCGCGGATTTTTGGCGGGAGATTGACTTGAAAAGCGTTTAGTCTGGCAATGGTACATGGTTCTCTTCGTTCTCTTGGTTTTTTGCTTCTGGACGATTAAAACGAAAATGGCGCATCGTTGTTTTTTGTGCGTTCGCTGGTTCATTTTGTCGCGCGATTCTTGGTTGCACGCGTGAAAGAAACTGCGAAAACATTGTCCGGCTGACGCGACGCAGGACTCCTCCCTGTCCGTGTCAAGAAGCTCCCGTCAAAACTCGTCTAACATGCCGCGATAATTCTTGCACGTCCAATCAGGATTTCACCGAGCAGAACCTCGCCTGTGACTGTGGTGTACAGGGTGTCACAAAAGAAAATTTACACGGTCTTTTTTACCGCAAAAATAAACTAGGCATCGCCGAACGCTCATTCTCCGCCCAAAGGTAGCGCTAGCGGTCACAACCAGATGCCAAAGTTTCAGCCCGATCCGATAACTTAATCAAAAGTTATAAGTGATTTTCTGAAAATTTCAATGGGAAAATGGCGGCCGACGGAGTTTTCGAACACATGGTGCTCTATGGCACCAGAAACCGAAAACGGGCAAAAATGGGCTCCATTTTCCCATTGAAATTTTCAGAAAATCACTTATAACTTTTGATTAAGTTATCGGTTTGGGCTGAAACTTTGGCATCTGGTTGTGACCTCTAGCTCATCAATAGTGACAGATGGGCCAGTTGGTGCATGACTTATTTTAACAAAATGCGCCGCAAGGCAAGGACAGAGTAAGAAGACAACACGAAGCGCTAAATTTCGTATGCGACCGAAGATGCGCATTCCACGAATTTTTGTTTCTTTCTGCAAACGTCACCTCCGTCTTGTTTGTTGTTAATTTATTCTTTGGCACAGGCTGGACAGCTTTTCCGGGGCCGAAAACACAACCGGCAAATCAAAATGTGCCGCCACTTTTTTTAGGTTCGTGTTGCCTTCTAATACCCCTGTCAGACGGGCTAGTTTAGTGTCACTACAAGCGAGTGCACTTCAACCCGTCGAAACACACTCTATGTGTGTTGGTGCTACACGGCAAAACTTAGTGTCACTCCAAAATGATGGCAATAACGATGGGTAAGTAATGGGCACGCAAAATATTACAGTGCATACGCATTTTTTCATAAAAAACTTCGTCGTCTTATAAGAAATACGTTACCACACATTGTTGCGCTAAGTCACGAGCTTTAATCCAAATTTAAATCCAACTCGATCATTACGATCTTGTCAAAGCTAGTCAAAGCTACTGGCGCAAGCGTGGGGCTTGATCTCGTTGATCATTTGCACGCGTTCTCGTGCAAACAAAACCACAGATGAAGCCACGCGCTCGCGCCAGGAGCTTTGACAGTATGTTTGACAGTGTTGCACGCTAAAGGCCTGTTCACACGATGCATTTTTCTCGCGCATCTATACTTCGTTTCACCTTATGTGCGAGCGAAGGCAAAACTGGAAGCGCGAGCACGGAAGCTCCGTGCGTTCAGGCTTTGCTCGAGCGCGCGAGCTGGGGAGAAATGCAAAAAGCGCTGGTCTCGCGCTTCTAGCTTTGGCTTCGCTCGCAGATAAAGTGAAACGAAGTATAGTGTCGCGAAATGTAGTTTCGCGAAATGGTTGCGCCGTCTGAACGAGTCCGAAAAGGACGCGCGCATCTAAAAAAAGTTGCGCGCACACCTCGCTTCTGGAGCGAGCTTTTGCTGAAACCTTGCCGAGTCCTGTCAATCACTCTGAGGGCGCCGCCAATGGCCGCTGAGAAACGCTCTCACGTGGCCTTGGAGGGGGGAGCGAGCTGTTTGAGAAGACCACTTCACTGCCGGTGTTGTAGCCGAGCCAAATCCGAAAAAACCGAAACCACGAACGGTGGATACTGCCGGCGCTTCCGCAAGCACGTCAAGCACCACTGAAGGAAAAGTGAGTAGCATATCGGAAAAAAAAATCCAGCGATGGACGAAGACAATTAGCGGGAGTTGGCGAGATTAGAATAGTGCTCATAGCGTTGTTGTCGTGACGATACCGCTGGATAATACCCCTGTTACACGGGCACCCTCAACCGTGGTTAACTCAGCTTTAACTGCTGTTACGTGGCACCACAGTTGCCGCACTATACTCTCAGACAGCTATTTCAGAAGAAGTGAAGAGCGCGTGTCCACTGCTTTGATGGGTGCTCAAAGTGCTCAAGCGCACGTTCGCCAATAGCTTTGACTGCATAGCCGCAGAATGTTGTCCGCAAGTATTGTGCGCTAACTGTGGCTTAGCGTAACTGCAGTTAAGTGCGCCCGTGTAACAAGGGTATACAAGAGACCATCGAGTAAACTGAAACCAAGTTTGCTTTGTTAACAAGCGAACGTGAAACCATTTGCGCTCTCTGAAACAGTGCACAGTAAAATCGTGGCAGACATGGGCGCCGAGAAGTAACCAGATTGGGCACGTAGCGTTTCTATGAATACCATGTGCATTGATAGGAGCTTTGGCAATGAATTGGCTGCGTACGGGCTCGGCGCCGGCACATGTCCTGCACGTAAAGGTGTCCGCCTCAATCGGCTTTGCGCACATGCGAGATCGCTCCAAGTAGTGCAGTATGTGAGAAAAAAAAATTAAAGTGAATAGACCCTTTCCGGAATTCAGTCTGGCCACTTTGATCACTAGCATCATCATCTGAAAAGTGGCATATCTGCTATACTAATGGCGTCTTCTGTTTACTGATGAAGGAAGAAGTTGAAGAATCTCCTAAGCAAATGATCCGAGGCCTACACATTATAGACGTTAGCACGACTTGAAGCAGGAATTGGATGCAAGAGCTGCGTAAGCGTTCATTTCTAACTCGATTCCAGTCAATATGTTAGCAGCACACACTCGGCTTCAAAGCCCCTTCATGAATAGAAGTGTATCTAGGCATATATGTGGGTTGGCGCTTCGTTCTGACTGCTTGCATCTTTTTCGTCATCGACACTGAAAGAGATTGAAAAAGAACTGTACAGTGAAGGGCACATTCTCGTCTACCGTTGACTGGCGAAAGTGACGGTGCCCCATAAAATACTGCAGACCTCAGATTCATAGCCGCCATTAGTACGGTAAAAGTTAAACTGCCGTTTGAGTCACCAGATGGCACTGAATTCCGGAAAGGGTCTATTGACTGCATAAAATGCGCAAAGCAGGTCCCCAAATAAATAGCGATCTGATTCGGAGCGCCACATCATGGTCAACACCGAAACTATTTTCGCGAGTCTAAACGTCATCGTTGTTGCACGTGAAGCGGTACGTGTGAACGAGCACATTTCGCGAAACTGGAGTGTCGCGAAACTGTTGCGCGCCTAAAAGATGCATCGTGTGAACAGACCTCAAGTATGAAACAGAGATAGCCAGTGATACACGTCCGCACGCCGGGACGATGCTCATCTATAGACCTTTCCAAAAACGAGCTTGTGGCCGGTGCCATTTTGAGCGTTCGTGCGTATGGCGCGTGCTTTGCTCGCTTTCCGAAGCGACGAACACGCACGTGCTGGACTGTGAAGATCGCACGCTGGACTGTGATTTTGTAAACATTGGAAAGGTCAATAGACAATTGCAAGCATGGTGCCGCACTGGTGCCCCATGCGTGCAGGCTCGTGCAGCGTGCGTGTGAACATAGCTTTGACAAGCTTGAAATTGCACGGGCTTTCCCGCACGAGCGGGAACATGGCGGCGGCTAGTCACCCTGCTTGCAATCGTCTATACTCTGTTTCACCTCATGATGTACCGCAGGAAAGGCTACAAGCGCGAGCTCCTTGCTCTATAGGGCACATGTATCTCGGCGGCACAAGCTCTCGTGCGTTAAAAGCAGCTCCCAACGCTATGAGCTCGCGCTTCTAGCCTTGTCTGCAGTACAACATAAGGTGAAACGGAGTATTCGCAACTTTCAGCGATGGTGGTACCGCGGTGTGAGAATCGCGCTCCCCAGCTCCTGGAGGATCGGCTTCACAATAAAGGTGCTTGCCAACACCTTCCTGACGTGAAAAAATAAACTAAGGCTCTAATACAGCTCATATATAGCAAAACTGAAATTACTCACGCGTCGCAGACCCAGCCTCGTACTGCTGTTCTACGACCATCATCCAGATGACAGCCATTTTGATAGACACCAGTGCGCGCCCTATAGGTCGTGAAAGTTGCGAATAGATCGAAACGAGCAGGGTTAGGAATGGAACCCGGGATTCCTGGATTCTGCAGCACGAGCTTTCGCTCCGCGTGCTCCGAGCTGGTGTGCGCGAGCCCACTCGGCCACTCGCCACAACGAAACATCATGGAGTGCAGGGGTTTCCCCAGGATTCTAATCAATAATCAAGGGGGGGTGTCCCAATGGCTCGGGGGGGGGGGGGGGGGGGGGGGGAGGCGATGCGAGGCGAGGCTAGATAAAATATAAAACTGTTTCTTTTTTAGTCCACTAGCTAAATTACAGACGTCTATTAACCAAATGCTCATACCCGTAATGTATGTTTCCCTTTCTCTATATATACACCTGAGAGGTGTTGTTTTCTACTTAATCTGAAAAAAAAAAAATTATTTTTTCCTTTTTTTTTTTTAGATTCATGGGGGGGGGGGGTGTCCAGGAAAACTAGGGGGGGTCTGGGGAAATCCCTGATGGAGTGTGTGGAGGACGAGCTGGAGAGCGATATCCGCAATGTTGGACAGCGGAAGCGCGTGGTTGGGGCAATTTTCTCCGTGAGAGCCCAACGCCTTTCAGATGAGAGGCAGCTGGACCTGGATGCCGACGCACAGGCAAGAATTTCTAGTGACATCGATCAGCAGCTGCAGGCCAATGCCTTCACCATAGCCGCGCTCATGACCGACAGCCCACCCGTGAACAGTCGAGTACGGTGGAGTTTCCAGAGGAACGAACGGTGGTTCGAAGACGCCTTGCCCTACTATTTGGGAGAGTTCCATTTCAAGCAAGCCTTTCGCGTCTCTCCTGCCACCTTCCGATTCCTGGTGGAGTCTTGCAGGTGCCTCCTCGCCGTCGCTGACCGTCGCGCAGGGGCCAAGGCTGGAAACTAGATTATCCGCTTGTTTTTCTACAATGCGGTACTTTCCTGCCAACAGAAAACAAGTGCGCATCTAATATTACTCCTATCAAAATAATACTAATTTTACGCAGCGTTAATTTCTTCTGTTATTTTACTCTTG
>JABSTQ010000079.1:0-31942 GCA_013358835.2 Ixodes persulcatus | reverse complement strand
CCGATAACAAACAATATATTGGAGTAAAAAAAGAAATAGGTCTCACCATTAGCCTCATTGATTTCTCAGTTTCCTGCAAGGGCGAGCCAATGCCCCTTTGGCTAGCTACATAACCCTACAAAACCTTCTGTTATTGTCCCACGCATTTTATGCACCCTGCTTGCAAATTAAAAAAAGGCTGTACCAACATCAACCGTGATGTACCGAATAGCTTTTCGGAGGCAGTACTACATGTCCGTAAAGGTAGCACGGTGGTTGTGCGACGAACTGCGCAAGGCGTTGGAGTTGACACTGTGGAGCTTATGAACGGCTATGACTGTGGAGCAACAAGCGAAGTACATGCTGCCATGGGGAGGGCTTCTCTGGTGGCGAGAGCGTCAGTCGAGGTGAGGACAACGAGGGTTTGCTGTCGCCGGTGGCGTCCCTGGTGTGCGGGAGTGCCACCGTGGCGAGGACGATGAGGGGCTCCCTGTCGCCGACAGTGTCCCTGATGAGCGGGACCTCCGTTGTGGCGACGGACTCCTTGGCGCTGGTGGTGTCCCTGGTGGCCGAGACTGCCACCGTGGCTTGCGTGGGGCTCCGGGGAGGCACGGCTGTGGCGGGTTCGGAACTGCGCAACAAGGCGCTGCCTCAGAGCCCTCCCCCTGCCCGAGAGGCTGATCCGAGGGTGGGCAGGAGCCAGCCTCTCGTCATCTGCCACTGACCCCTCCGAGCTCGACTCAGAACCGTCCGAGCTCAGCCCAGACTCCAACCCTGGCTCGTCAGGGTCAGAGTCTGGCTCCGGTTCTGGTTCCCTCCATGAAAGGCAGATATTGGGGAGCACTGCACACGCCGATATAATGACAGTGGCTGTTGTTGGATGATAATACAGAGTCCGGTGCCTTTGCAGACACCGAAATCTGCTTTTCAACAGCCCAATGCAGCGCTCCACAACGGACCTCATCGAAGAATGTGCCTTATTAAACCGGCCGCTAGCGGTGGAGGTCGCATGGAATCCAGGGACAGGGGTGATGAGCCAAGGCTCCAAAGCATAGCCGCTGTCACCTGCACAGTCAGAGAAGTAAATGTATGATATTAATGCTGTTCGCTTTAAAATAATACTTCAACGAAATTTGAAATATACCCGTCGTGTTCAGAAATAGGCTGAATATGATCCACAATACCCGTAAATGACAATCACACATTTGTATTTTGAGCCTGATGGCTGTATTTTTCGTTATAAATAGCCCACACTGGCAAGCGCTCGGAGAGCAGCCAGCAGAGAGCACGTCACATCCGGTCCAATTGTGATGTAGTTTATCTCGGGATGAGCAAAGCTGTGGCGAGGCAGACGACGTCAGGATGCCCTAGCTGTTCCAGCAACCAAAGCGGTCGAAGCACGCCAGCATCAGGCCACCGCAACTAACCCCAAAGCTGCTTTTGTGTGAATTTTGAGTGACGGGTTAATCTTCTATAAACTTGGGACGCACAAAAGAGTGTCCCGTTGAGTGTGGAGTTCCTCCCTCCCCTTTTCTCTTCTGCTGGCCGTAGAGCTGTCGGGATTACGTTAGGTTCAAAGCATGTATAGTTCTAGGCAAGACAGTTATCGTCACTACTTGTCAAGGTTCCTAGACGGGCATTACAAACGGCTTTAGTGACATTTGCAACCTTTCCCCCTTGTAGTTGACAGCTGCGTCGGAGTGTTTCCAAGGAGACGTGTCACAGGTATGGCCAGAGCACATGCCAGTTATCCATGTTCGGAACAGTATGTGTGATATTGTAGCTTATAAGTGGTGCAGAGCCATCATGTACAGAACCAACAAATGTAGTATGCTTACCGAGCAGGAACCTGCCGTCGTCTATCAGCCGGCCTTGCTCGAAGTTGCTCCGGAGCCACGAGTAGCGCCACGCGAAGGAGTCGTGCACCGACCCAGGATACCGTGGGTCAATGCTCATGACCTGACAGTCGGCATCACACACCTGCAATAGTGAGACATATGTCGACATTAATTCAACTGAATCCACAAATAGTTGATTGCACTCATTCTCATGGGGCCCTGTCAAACACTATTTACATGCTGACCAACACACCACCATAAATTATGTGGTTTACAAACTTGAAATATTAAAACAGCGCAAAAAAACGACGGACTGGATGAAGGACACAGACAGAGCGCTGTCTGTGCTACAAAGATTAAAATTATATGATAAATAGCCACTTCCTTCGATACACGTAATAGTTTAGGCAAATTTGTCTTTTTCTTCAAAGGAGAGTTTACACTTTATCATGCAGGACAAGGACTAATGCTTAAAAGTTTAACACGACATGAAAACAAACAGAGATCGAAAGCTTTTCAGCTAACAAACCCTCCCTCCCTTCGTCGAACAAACGCGTGTGCGGAGGATGAACGATTACTAACAACCCATAACTTTCATTTATAAAATGGCATAACCGCACCGTATTAGCGTTACGCTCTTTTTCAAACCCATTCAGAACGGCCATTGACCTATAGCTAAAAGCGCGAGCTATACTTCGTTTCACCTTATGTGCGAGCGAAGGCAAAGCTGGAAGCGCGAGCACGAAAGCTCCGTGCGTTCAGGCTTTGCTCGAGCGCGCGAGCTGGGGAGAAACGCAAAAAGCGCTGGTCTCGCGCTTCTAGCTTTGGCTTCGCTCGCAGATAAGGTGAAACGAAGTATAGCTGCTTTGGATAAAGCCCCGCGGCTGCACGAGCGCTCGTGCAGCGAGTGCTCCAGTCAAGCCGTTCGCGCTTGCACAGTTTTCTCAGTTAGTTCATGCTAAGGTGAGACGTAGTATATCTGTGATCGTACTTACCACCACCACGTCTAGAGCGTAGTATTGTTTGCGGCACCAATACGCCGCCTTCGTGACGGTGGGGTCGTTCTGTGACGGGCCGACGATGGCGATCATCGTCCCGTCGACGCAACCGATGACGCCGGGTATCCTGCCGAGCCGTTGAAATCCCCTCTCGACGTCGTCCCTCTCGCCGGTAGTCAGGGGAAAGTTGATCCAGCCGCGTCGGACCCCCAGTCACTGCACAATAGCGAGGGACACAGCCCGCACAACGATGCTGACTGTAGCCTGATCCCTCGCTATGTGCTCGTCGCTCGCCACCATGCCCTGAAAGCTCCCCGTGGCGTAAAAGCGAAGTGCGCACAACACTTGCTGTTCCACAGTCATCACCGTCCACGAACCTCGCAGCCTCCTCAACTCTGGCTCCTCGCGCAGTTCGTCGCACAACCAACGGACCACATTCTTGGCGAGACGGTACTGCCTCCGAAAAGTCTCCTCCGGGAGTTCAAAGGCATCGCGGTGCTGCCGGTTGAGCCTTTCCGAAAAAAAACAGAAGTTCCACAATAGGAAAACTGTCGCTCTGCCTCCGAGACGCCGTGTTTCCAATTTCGCTACCTCGAAGGGACCATCGACAGACTCGTTCCCTTTTGAGACGAAACACCGAGGAAACGATACGTCACTTTGTTGTCACTTCCGGTGGGGGCGGTTCGCCGTCTCCGCCCACATTTTCATAGGGAACTTTCGTCATTCGAGCCTCAACCAATCAGACGCGATGTCGTCACTTCCGTTTCTTTTAGGAGAAACGAAACATTTGTCCAACATAGGTACCCAGAACGCGATTCGAAGCGTAGACTCCCAGCTCCTGAAGCCGACGCTGTACTTCAGCGCCACGAAGCGCTTCCTGAATAGGGTATCCATCGGACATCTGTGTCGGTTGCTGTTGCCCCGTCACCGTAATGCAGTCTCTAAAATGAGGGGCCCCGTCACCGTAGTCAGTTCCTTTCGAAAGGAACCAAATTAAATGGGGCTTTAATATATATATCATTAAAAAGACTACATAATATTTCAGGATACTAAAACCACGCTTAGTGTATATACGCTGTTTCACGTAAGAGTGACAGCATTTAAATAAAAGGGGAACTTGACTTAGAGACACGATTCCTTCGGAGTTACGTTGTCCACGGCGGTGGGCGTAAGGGCGCAAGTATAGTGTTCATTAGACACTTAATTAGCAAAAAAATATCACTAATTACATTTTTAGTATTATGGTTTAGCAAGCATGTCTTAATTGGGGATATGCAACACGTCGTTTATTGGCGCTGAAGCAGTTGGGAGATCTCAGAGGAAAAAAGCCTAACATTCCACGTCGGGCTAATGCGTGGAGAATTTGGCCAATCACGGCAGGGAGAAGTCGAAACTAACTTGGGAAAAACACACCAGGAGCGGAAACAATATTGTTGCCGACGAGATGTGGGAGTGTGACGTATACTGACGCGTAACTTGCTGCTGACACGTGACGGAAAGCTTTGACTCACCCAATTCGACTCGCGGCCTGCCTCCGCAAGCCGATTCGGGATTTGGCCAAAACATATCGAGAGCTCAGAGATATCCATCTCACTGGTGTAAAAAGAATAAAAAAATTTCAGAAGCACCAGTCATCGTATATGAGAGAATCAAGCGATGACTTTCAATGTTCAATCGGCTCACGTGAGCAGGCCGCGAGCCGAGTTCTGGATTGGGTGAAAGTTTTTTGTCACGTGTTCGTGGAACTTACGCGTCACCACACGTCAAACTCTGCCGCCTCTTCGGCAGCTTCGGCTCCGAGTTAGTTTCGATTTCACGCTGCCGTCATTGCCAAAACTTGCTCCGCAATAACTTGAAGCAGGTTGTTTTCTCTTGACATCCCTCAACTGACTTAGCCTAAGTAAACGACGGGCTGAAAATATTTAATTGAAACATTTTAGCAAAAAAAAAAAAAAAAGAAAAAAAGTTCATTCGCGTTTTTTTCCCCATTAAGTATCTAATGAGCACTTCACACTTCCGTTCTTACGTCCGCCGCCGTGGACAACGTAATCCCGAAAGAGTCGTGTCGTTATTATTGCGGAAGCATTAACTGTCCCATGGAGCGAAGCCGGCGGCGTCGGTAACAGCGAAAACGGCACCTGAATCCCCATTGGCTGCGACGCGTCATAACAGATGCTTCGTCACGGAAGCCGGCGAGGCCGCTGGAGGTCAAAGAGGACGCGCCTCGGACAAAATAAAACACAAAAAAAAGCACAGCAACGCAACGCCTCATCACATAAGCCGTCGCGAAGCCTCCAGGGTTTGCACCTTGTGCGATAGTAAGACGTGGCGCGCTGCTTGTAGGAGTGCGCTACATGTAGGAATGTTTTCGCATTCCTACACGTAAATCGGCTTAAGCGTCTCCTCCGAATTTTTCAAGTTCCTTTTTTTTTAATACTGACACTTTTACGTGAAACACCCTGCATATACAATGTCAATGCTGATAACTGAAATTTCCAGCTCATTCCGTTCAAGAAAAGAACAATGAATGCATACTGTAAACGACTCAATTTTTGCGAGGACCTCATTTTTGCGAATTTCGCTAATCGCCTATAATTCCCGAAAAGAAAAATAGGTACCGCGAACAATTCGAACAAAATGTTGACACTTACGGAAGCTACATTGAGAGACTGTGCTTCCTTAAGCAATTTAAGAACGGAAAAAGCACGCCTGAAGAGGCTCTCACGTGATCATTACATATGTTATTTTATTTATCGGCTCTAATGAGCTAAAAAAATCATTCGAAATATTTAAAAGAAAATTACGTACTGGGCCGGAATTCATGGTCATTCAATTCACGGTCATTGCGGGTTTTCATTTTCGATTAGCAAAATTTAGAGGCAACGAATAAGTCTAATTTTGCAGGCCTTGACCCATTCGCGACCATTCGAGCCCGCGAAATTTGAGTCATTAGTTATAAAATCACAAATTTACGCGATGTGTGGCTAATTAAAAAAAAACACACGCACAAAGCGCTATTTTTTTTTTTTTACTATTTATATAGGCAGTATGACTGATACTTGAGTGAACATAAGGAATGATTGGTGTAAACGTTGATATTCTAGTAATTCCGGTCTTTTCAATGCGATGAAATATAATGGCGAGATGTGACTTTATTCAGTGACAGCTTAGGAAACGCAGGACGTGGCTTAGTATCATCACGTTCTTAACGCTAGACGTTCTTTGGCCAGGCGTTCGGCATTTTGTGAAGCCCAGATAAAAGCGTGGCCGCGACATTCGGCACTGGTTGGTTGACGGGTGGAAGACGAGGAGTGAGGTGCTCGACGCTGATTGGTTAACGGGGAGGTCACGTGACCTAAGGGGTAGGCGAGGAGGAGCTCTACCACCTGTGGGCACTGAGGAAGAGGAGCTCGAGAGTATGGAAGGCGCACGAAGATAGCCGGATTTATCAGCCCGATTAGCGGCAGTATCGCCTCATTCGAGGAAACACTATCAAGTGTACGCATGGTACGCGTTAAACTATCAAATGAATAGCGCATAGCACAGTGGACGTAGGCGTCTGGCACCTGGAAACTCAAAGTATCGCTTAACGTCTGTGATGCCAGAACGTGTCATGTATGCAACATAATTGCCTAGCACTTTGCCAGAACTTTTTTTTTTGCTTTGTTATTTCTTTATTTCTTGCCTTCTTTTCACTTAATATCAAAATCTCATAAGCGAAGGAGAGATAATAAGAGGCTCGGGATTCGTCATAGCCTGCGTATCTAAACATGTCAGGGACTGTAAGTGTGGTATGGAAAAAAAAAAAAAGAAGAAACGTACTGCTATCAACTCTTGCACACAATTGGCCAGACGCACTCAAACTGCTTACGTGTAGGAATGCCAAAGCATTCCTACAAGCAGCGCGCCACATTTTCCTTTAGCACACGGCGCTCCGGGGGTGACATCACGCTCCCCCACTGCGCAGGCGCCGCGAACCCTGCCGGCTTCACGAAGGCTTCAGTGACGACGCACCTGCGTCGCTGCGCTTTTCTGTCTCTTAGTGGGAATGGGAATCTAGGTGCTGTTTTTCGGCTACAGTCGGGTATACAGACAACGGTTACAGAAAACGCCGGCTTAGCAGTTACGCAGCTCCTGAAATTCTGTTGTAACTAGCAAGCTATAGTGTTACTGAAACTAACCAAAATTGCATCTGCCAAGCTGGTAGCTCACGACTAACTGACAAGCCGCTTCGCTTCCATGCAGCTTGAACACTCACGAGAAAAGTTAGATGGCTCCCCCCCCCCCCCTTTCTTCTCAATCGCATTAGGTTTCAATTGTGTCCCTTTAAATGCGTGTCATGTAGCAGCAACGACCTTTCCGGAAATATATGGTGATCCCAGCGTCTGCTTTACGCATTGTGACGTTCAGATGTACGGCAGGTGAAATTATTCAAAAAGCGAAGTTGAAGTTGAGGTTTCACAACGCAGAGACGGCGAAACGAAAGCAAAAGTATGTGATGACCTTCTTTTCCGTTCGATCTTTTTTTTGCGTGTGTTCTGAGCTCCTAACGATAAGAAAGAATCAATTGTGCCGCTACCAGGATATGCGAAGCGTTCGAGCCGGTACGAGTGTACATCCGGAGAGCCCCACAATTTCCCTCCCTGCACGGTCTCACGGGGTTTCCCGGAAAGGTGTATAGGCAGCGCTGCGGGTGTCTTTGCCCGGCGTGATGAGCCGGCGCCATAATGATTCCTACCCTGATGAGTACGGTGGGGTCGTCGGCGCGCACGTCAAGCCCACCCGGCGGGAAGAGGTAGAACTTGGGCGGGGGCTTGTACACGAACTCCATGCCGGGGGCCCTCTCGGGCAGTCGGAGCCCGTCCATCTGGAAGTGCACCTGCACCCAGATCGGGTCCTTGTGGTTCTGCAGCACGTCCCTGGGGATGACCGAGGAATCGAACAGCGACGCCACAGGACACCCCAGGCTGTGGCCGTCGTCCGCCGGCACGCACACCTGGCAAGGAGGGATTGCCGAGTGTTTCCAACTGCCCTATCAATTGGGGTCACGCCCCGACTGGTACCCCATGCGTGCAAGCACTTGCAGCGTGCGCGTGAACATAGCCTTGGCAAGCTTGCAATGGAACGGGCTTTCGAGCACAAGCAGAGACATGGCGGCGGCCAGTCGCTGGGCTTGCAATCGTCTGTACAGGGTGGGACGGGGGGACGAGAGCGTTGATCGTCTGCAAACGTCTCTGACTTTCAGCCCTCTTTCTTCCTTTTCACGCGACAACGTAACGCACGCGCACTAGCAATTCATTTGCCCAGAAGGCGTCCGCCATTACATTGCAAGGTATTTTTATGGTTTCAGTTGCTCGCTCTCGGATATCTAGCAGTTACGGCCCTCGACTGCGACCACGACGCCAGACGGATTGAAAAGGAACGGAACGTATGGGAAGTTCAGTCAAAAAAATACGTAAACAAAAAAGAAAGGAACGAATGTTGCTTTTATCACTAACTCATTACCCCCCCCCCCCCCCCTTTGTTTTTTCTCAAATTAGGCGAGACGCAACAAGCAGTTTTGTGTCGTGCGTATAGCCATTACCGGTCGTGGAGCACGACGTCATGTGTGGAACATTACTCATCCCGAAAAGTGCAGATCCTTAATTATGCGGTTTAATCTTATCTATCTTAATTGGGCTCCCTTATTGCTGCGAAACAATATAGAAGATATCGTAAGATCAGTTACAAGAAAAAATTTCGTAGAATCCGGAAATGTCCAGTGTCATGAAACTCTCCGAGGATGGGTTCGACCTTCAATGGTGGACGAGACTGAGATGGAAAGAAAAACGACCTCATTAAAGCCCTTCCCCTCGTGTTTCTGAAGCAACAAAAAGGCGGTGACGCTGTCTGGAATTGCGTTCGTTAAGAAACAATCAGTTCATCCACACATAAACTGATGGACACTGTGGGGAAAATGCTTATACGTCTCAGTGCTTGCCTAAATTTCATAGCGCCAGTATCCTGCTTTCAATGTCCTAATAAAGCATTGAATTTAAGATATACTAGAGCAAAAACGACTTCGGGGTACTGTATGTCCTGCTCAAATGTACAGAATCAATGTGCACAATTCTGATTTGAAGAAAAATTATTTTTCATCGCGGGACTAATTGGTCAATAGCTGGGCACAAAGACAGACCTGCTAGTATTCTGGCAGACGCGACGATTGACATGCGATTGATCGAAGTCACTGGACGGCACATATGAAGCATATTTAAAAGCAAAAATATGTGCACGTTTTGTCTGTTTTTTTTTTTTTTTTTTACAAAAGGGCACTGTTGACGAACCTTGGAGATGTTTTCGTGATGCCTGTTGTTGAGGGATGTGACGCGCGTCACCATGACCGGCTTGACGACGCTGTCCAAATTCTCTCCCAGCACCAGAACCTTAGACCTCCCTCTGCAACGCGAAAATCCGCTTATTAAAGAGAGGCATCTCGAAACACGTCAAAGTAGCAAAAACAGCTTTTAGGAGGTCTGAACGTGCCCTGGGGTTTGAAGAAAATGTACTTTTTGGAACATAATGCACGAAATTATGTGACACACAAAAGATTTGTAGTAATTAAGAGAGAAAACTATCATTATTACAATGTTCTAGTTATACCGAAGGAATTGTTTCCTGCTTGTATTCCCACATGGAATTATCAAAATTCGATTTGTCACAAGCTATGGGACCTACATCTTTAAAGCCTGTCAATGCAACTTGTCTCATTATAAATAATGTGCCGTGCCAGCAAGGCTAACAGAGTTATCCTTCGTAGTTTTCAAGGGGATATTCCCCCTTCTTTCTTGCGCGCCGTCATTTTAACAAACATTATTTTTTTTTCTTCGCAGCCTCCACCAGGTTGGGGAAAATGTCAATACCTTGCGAGGGTCTTAGACATGCGATGATTTGATGCTGGTGGGATTTACAGTGAAGGGAGATGAGGCGACAACCTGACAGTTCGGGCTAGCGAGCTTTTGAAACGAGCGCAACCACCACCAGCCTCCAAGGGTCGGTCTCTCTGCGCGTGTCCCTCGTCTTCATCTTTTCCCGAGAATATCTAAAACAACACTTCTTACTGTAATAGGCTCGAATGACAATGAGCGCATTGCTTTATTCTCCAAGCTAGATGACTCACATGATACTGTGGTAATTCACATAATGCGATCAAATAAGGAGAGTGATTCAGCAGGTACGCATTGCGACACTGTTAGCACGAACACGACATCGGCGCATTTTCGTATTTTACTTCTAAATAGTATTAGCGAGCACGAAATTTTATCGCTTACATTATAGAACTAAATGAGCTCCTTCCGCAACAGTAATAACTTGGATGACATTCCTTGGTTTCAAAGAGAAAAACTGGAAAAACCGGCGATCGCTTGTTCGCGCTAACAGTGTCGCGCTCTGTACGTTGATTCATACAATCATAATCACATCCGAGGGGAAGAATAAGATTATGGTAAAGAGAAGGAACAGCTCCATAAACTAACACCGTAGCGACGCATGTAGACAACCTCTCTGAGGCGTCACATTAGTTTGAACGGTTTGCGTAAACACTGTATAATTGTTTCACATTTCTCACTTGAATGTGGCAGACGCAGGGAGGATTTTGTTGACCACAGGGTTCGGCTTGTAAGAGAAGGTTGCAGTGAGTCCCTTCGTGGGAAGGTAGGGAACTTCCTGTCCGTCGATCATCAAGGTCACCCGATGCGTCTCGTCACCTCCGGGATGAGAACCCTCCAGTCGACTCGTGGAACACAGGATGGTCACGTTGGTAACGCTGCAATACACCAAGTAAATGCCACGCTGTTTATGTCTGACGGTTATCAATTTTCCTGTTGAAGAAAGAAGTTATTCATATATTTGTTGAATTATTTATTGAGTAACGGTATCAGCACTTAGAAAAACTATATAACGCGTTTATATATATGTTTATTGGACAGGTTCCTGTAGAGGGTGTTTTAGGGAAGACTTTCAAAAC
Source organism: Ixodes persulcatus (assembly GCA_013358835.2). Taxonomy (NCBI): domain Eukaryota; kingdom Metazoa; phylum Arthropoda; class Arachnida; order Ixodida; family Ixodidae; genus Ixodes; species Ixodes persulcatus. The sequence continues at coordinate 21,122 of JABSTQ010000079.1, read as the reverse complement.
TCCCTATAATTAGGAGGTTTGCCAAAAAATAAACTATTTCCGGGATCAAACTGCCAGCCATGGCGGACGTTACGGATTGCAAAAACATACCGATTAGCTAAATAATTAACTAAACTTTACTAATTAGCTTTTTAATTAGCTAAAACAAACAAATAGCTTCAATGAGAAACTTGTTAAGCATCATCGAAAAACACTAAATTAACCCACTTTAGAAAGATATAATATAAGGCAGCTGCGGGGGCAGCATTTTGCGACGTTCCCAAAAAGGGACTCAATTTGGACGCTATTCTAGGTTCCGGTTTCCTATCGGAGCCTATCTTTGTACATCTTTGCGCCAGCAGTCCTGCTCCTCGGTGGTACCGACGCGAAGATATCGCCTTACATTTATCATGAGAAGTATGGAGCACCTGTGTTGCGCGTTCGTTCACCGGGGACTCAGGGGAGCAGGACTGTTGGCTTTTATAGATGGAGACGAGAAAAGACACACGCGAGACGGCGAGTTGTCTATGCTCCAGCACCAACTATGTACGGCCATCAACAGTACTGCTCCGACCACCGACAGTGTCGATCAACTGGGTTGCACTAGCAACATTGTTCTACCAACAACTGTGTTTCTTACCGATTATAGTATATTAGACTACCAAAAATGCTGCGCTACCAGCGGTGTCTGCCACTAGCAGATATATGTTGGACTATAGCAAATATTTTAACTAACAGAAACTGTGTTCCCATTAGTAAAACCTACCAAGTCTCAACAGTTTCACTAACTACGTTTCAACACCCACTATGTTTCGCGTCTATTGTTCACCACCAAATATTTTTCACTACCAACCACACATTTCGTTGCCAGCCTTGATTGGGTGTCAAAAATGTTTCATTACAAACCATATATGCTCCAGTAAAATGTATGTTCCGCTGGGCAACCTTTTCAGTACGACTGTATGCCCCCTAAGCGGTACACACTTAAAACAAAGTGAGTAACAGCGGAATAGCGTAACATTCAATATAACGAAGGAATGTTGGTTTGCGCTCACGATTGTATGCACCCCTAAAGCATTCCAAGTGCAAACTGCTCTGCGATGACGGATGCTCGGTATGCTACTCCAAAGGTCACGCCGCTTCAGTGGGGAAAGGCGTGGACGTTTTTCTGCCAGTCAGCATAACCACTGGGGCCGGTCACCGCTCGCCCTTCTCACTGACTAAATACAAAGAAAATTGAAGTCTATTTCTGGCATTTCCTTATTTGTTCATTATTTATTCATGATTATCGCAACACAGGCCTGCAGAGATGTTTATTGCGAGAGTGCACGTACACAAGGCCATATAAAGAACGTGTTAACGACAATGACAACAACAACAACAAAAACCTTATTTATTCCTTCCGTGGAGCTATGTGGCGGGTTCGAATTCCGGCCGAGGTGCCCGCAATCTGACGGAGGCTTATTGCGGAGAAGGCGCCGTGTAACCGAGCTTTCGGTTGCACGTCAAAAGATCCCCGGGGGGTCGAAATTAATCCTCAGTCCTCCGCTGGGGCATGCCGGATGCCCGTCGTTGGTTTGGCACGTAAAACTCCTAAATTTGACATTTTGTTACAAACTGGAGGTTTTGTATTCAAGAAGAAAAAAAAAAACACGAATTAAGTTAGTTTGTTCGATCGTCGAATTTGCACACATAAAAAAAAGTACAACCTTAGGTTACGAGCCCCGGGGAAGACCCACAGGGCCCGTTTCATCGGGGGCCTCGTTGGAAGGGACTCCCCAGACCCACCTGTGGATGTGACACGGGTGGCTTCCGACGCTAACCGTCTGCGAAGCGCCGCTGTCCAGGTTCGCCCCGTGCAGCGCAATGCTCGTGCCGCCCGCCCTGGGCCCGTAGCTCGGGGTTATGCCGCTGAACGTGGATATCTGCAGGCACGAAACGGAGGCGGCGTCAGCCAAGGAAAGCGAAAGCAAACGATAGACCATGCCGCGGCGAAAGTTTCAAGTTCACCCAAGTGGCTAGCAGTTGTATTCTGGAAATTTGTAAACAAGAAAACAACGTCCGCTTCTTGATAGCAGATGCTATTTGTCTCCAACGTACCCTCGGGCTCCGCCAGCTGCCATTTTCCAAAAACCCTCGCACGCTATTTAAATAGCTATCCTCCGTTTCACTCCGGTAGCACCTAGCCGACATTGCCTTCTGATGTAGAGTCAATCAACGCCAAAATTGCATCGTCGCTGTGTTCGTCGTCTGTGTGCGTGTCACCGGCTGAATCAATCATGCGGAGAAAAAAAAAACGCAGGATGGCGGCGCATTCTCTGTGTGCGATTGGTTAGTCGCCTGACAGCAAAGGCGACGAGTGCCGTGACGATGTGAAACCAAGTATAGCGCCACATTCGAGCAAAGAGATTTTGGCGTCTCGTGATTTATTTCTGCGGGGCGGTGACCTCCCTGTTCGAATTTGTGGCCTAACAGGCTGTACCACACTCTAGCGTTCCGTAGGGTTAATGCGTAGACGGATTGCTCCGAACAAGCACCGCCCACCTGGTACTGGAATCCCGTGGCAGCCACTTTCTTGTCGAGGATGTCGAAGGACTTTTCCGTGTCCCAGTAGGTGTCGTTCACGTTTACCACGATGTCCACCAGGGTGTCGCTCTTACCGGCCGGCGTCTTGCACTGCACACTGCGCGAGCGGTCACGTCAAACTTTCGTCCCAAGGTGCTTCGTATTTCGTGCGCTGCTGAAACTATTGCGGGCAGAAAGTGAGGGAGAGGAGGAGAGGAGAATGCGCGGGGGCATCACAACGTCGAGCTCCGGTTGGAATGATTAGTGGGGAGATTCAAAGCTAGCCGCATTTGCCTCTACTCACTGTTCGAACGCGAGCGCCGAATACCTTAACCCTGCGAATGGCGTTCAAACGCGTTTCAATAATTAATCCTTCCAACCAGGACTCGATGTTCGGACGTCTCCGCAAGATCTCATAACCTCCTCTCCCTCAGTTTCCACCCGCAAATAGGCCGGCTAATACTTTGCGGTTGTTTTTATCAAGGCGAAGGCCTTATATGTCTCATCACTCAGCAGACCTTCAAAGTCCTTGAGCAAAAACACGTTGGCGACACAAAAGGTACGAAAACCGGCGACACCAAAGGTACCAAAACTTTTACGTAACGTCTGATAATTTTAATATTCCTCCGAAAAGAGTTTTCGCTCTTGTCCCTCGGCTGGCGTCGAACCAGCGACCTTTTTTACAGCGGAGCTGTTAAGGGCTAGTTTTCTCAATTCCGTGTCTGCCACCAAATAAATGTCGGCACAAAACTCTGAACAGCTACCGCCATCTATGAGCAAACCGGCTGTCTGGTTGCCGCCGTCGCTCATAGATGGCGGCAACCTTTCCAGCCTTTCCATTCTGGTTTTCACCAGACTGGAAAGGCTGAATTTCTCTAGGCGTCGTCCTTGAGGTCGCCCTAGAAGTCGTCCTTGAGGTCGTCCTAGACGTCATCCTTGAGGTCGTCCTTGATGTCATCCTCGAGGTCGTCCTTGAGGTCGTCCTAGAAGTCGTCCTTGAGATCGCCCCAGACGTTTTCCTTGAGCTAATCCTAGAAGTCGTCCAAGACGTCGTACTTGAGGTCGTCCTAGACGTCGTCCTCTAGGCTTCATCCTTGAGGTCGTTCAAGAAGACGTCCTTGAGGTCCTCCCACCATGGTACAGCTTTGCTGGTTTTCCCCGCTCCGCCACGGCAGAGGGGTGCAAAACTGTGCCTTTTACAGCTTAGAAAAGGATTCCTCTGGAAACCTCTCAACATAACGGTCGTTTTATTGTTGTTGTTTTTAATGATAAATAAATAAAAATTGCGGATTAAAATTATGCATTTATGCACAGGCCCGCAAAAACATGGGGATGCTCGTGCGCAGTGCCTGACAGCCAGCGGGGGTGCAACGGATTATAGTGAGAAACAAAAAAAAATATGATGAGCCATTCGACCTTGTGAAGGTGGATGACCAGCAAATGCTGTTTTAGCACACGACACAGATGTGACACAGAATTTTGAACAAAGGTACGAACAGATTTTTTGTCTTGATCGGTGATCATCGTGACGAACGGTACGCTCATACATGTCGAGGACTAACGCCTCCCCGAGGAGCCGGCGGGAACTAGACACGCATGACGGAACCGCCACCCGGCGGAAGGAGAGGAAACTAGGCCCTCGAACATTTGGAACAACAAGGTGAGGGCGGTGCGCTTCCCTCCTCATCCTCCTTTCCTCCTCTCCTCCTGCCGCTGAATTTGTTCGAGGGTGACATGACACGAAGTCGTGACGTCATTTTCCCCGCTAAATGTAGCGGGAAAGCTGAATTGATGTTGAGGTCGCGTGACGTCAATTTCTCCGCTAAAGTTAGAGGGAAAATTCTCCGCCCAATTTAGCGGTAACATTTCCCCGCCAAATTGAGCTCGCAAATTGACGTCACGTTCTAAGACGTCACCCGTGACGTCATGAGCCGTGACGTCATTTTTCTTGCATCCAAAAATGACGCCACAAAGACGTGACATCATTTTTGAGTGTGGTGTCATTTTTGTTGCCGCACACGAAAATACCACGGGACCCTAGCCATAAACAGCGTCGCTGTAAAGCAAAAATACCACACAGAAAAAAATTGTTTCAGCTTTGTTCATTCAACCAAACGCGATGAAATGCGGTAGCTTCACAGGAACATTGTTAGTGAAAACAATTAGGAAAGGAAATGGTACGGTGATGAGATGGTTGTAATATGCCGTGTACTCATCGAGGACGCCCTTTACGACGACGTCAAGTGCAGCGTCAAGAGCGACGTCAAGGACTGCGTCTTAGACTATGTCAAAGACGACCTCTGAGACGACCTCAAGGACGTCGCCTCGGGTGACGTCGAGGATAATATCCTAGAGGACGACGTCAAGAACGACGTGTAGGACGACCTCTAGGACGACCTCAAAGACTACATCTAGGACGGCGTCTAGCACTTCATCGAGGACCTCTAGGATGACGTCATAGACGCCGTCAATGACAACGTCGAGGATGACGTCCCAGAAAACGACGTAAAGAACGCCTAGGACTACCTCAAGGACGAACTCTGCAATGACCTCAAAGACATCCTCTTGGACGACCTCAACGAAGACGTCGAGGACGAAGTCAGGGCGTCAGGTCACGTCAGTTTTAGCTACCGGCGCCTACGAGCTTACGCGACCGCAGCTTACGTGAACGGAGCTTACGCAACCGACGCTTACGTGACTTTGATTAAGCCTTGCACTTCTGCCACGGGCATTTCGTCACCTTGATTCCGCGACCTTAGAGTTCAGCGACGGGCGGCACGTAACCTTAAGGATATGATCTTGAGCATGGTTGGGCCTATAAAGCTACTGCTTTAAAATTGGCTGCCTCTTTGGACATTCTGCTAAACGCGAAGGAATGCAGTAGCTTTACAGGAACATCGTTAGTGAAAACAATTAGGAAAGGAAATAGTACAGTTATTAAATGGTTGTAATGCCGTACACACATCGAGGACGACGTCAAGGACGGCGTCTAGGACAAGGCCCTAAATTACAGCTTCAAGAACGACGTCTAGGAAGACCTCTAGGACGACCTCGAAGACGGCGTCTAGGACGACTTCAGGGATTACCTCTAGGACGGCGTCAACAACGTAAGGTCACGTCAGCTTTAGCTACCGGCGCTTACGAGCTTACGCGACCGAAACTTACCCGGCCGGAGCTTACACTTTCGCCACGGGCATTACGTGACCTGGGGCGTGTTTGGGCTTTAAGGCTACCGCTTTAAAACACATGACAACCTAACCAGACAGCAAAAAAAATTCAGAAATTATAGTACATACACCACGATATATAAACGTTTTTTTACGGTTCTAACCGACTGCAGTTGTACGAGTTCAGAGGACGTTAAGCTGAGAAACTTAAAGTTCTCTGTGTCCTGAAGCAGACGGCTTAGCGAAACGTCGAATGCCAATTTAAGGCTACTAGGAGGTTTATTTTTAAGTCGTCCCTATCACAATCGACTACGACCGTTACTCGTACTTGTCTGGCCTGTCAGTCTTCTGTTCGAAGATGTTTCAGAAAAAACAACTATTTAACATTGCTACAACTTGAGGCCAGCCGCCAGCATCACAAGTTTTGACCGAAACAGTTCTTGGTTTCTGGTTATCATTATATGTAGGAATATATCATAGGAAATGCACTCAAGAAACCTCTAGTAGATGGGAGCCTTTGAAAATAAACTTTGTTTTAATGAAATGGCAAGAACTGTTATCATAAACGTTACTTATAAAATTCCCTGCGCAATCTTTAAGGGCCTACAGTAAGTCATGCCAGTCGTTATGCTCATAAAAAGTGATATTTGCCATCAGCTGCTATGTTGACATACCCTTTCCAGATATAGAGATGTTCCTGGTTCGTCAAGTGCACCAGACAAGCTCATATCTAATGTATACGCTTTTGACTCCAACTTGCATGAATCGCCAACGCCTCTAAATTTCGATGGTCTTTGGAATGCCCACAGGACATGATAGCGTGCACTTCTCCAGTTTGCACGCATGATTATTTCTCCAAGGTACTGGTTGCTGCCCGATAAAGCGAGTTCCGTGGCCATTGCGCACGCTAAGACTCAGATGAAAGGCGCTACTGACAAGGTGTAATTCCAGTGGACCAGTGCACAGGGCTTGTTGCCCACGGTGATCTGGATGGAGCTGTCAGGTTTGTGCGCGGGGGAGCCAAAGTTGTCGCCCTCCAGGGTAAGGAGAGTGCCACCGGAGCTGGGACCCTTGGTCGGCGACACCTGCAGAGACACATGCGGCGTTTTGAGAACCTTCGTCTGGACTATCGATTCACTGAGGCATCAAGGATTTCGATCAAGTTCAGGAGTAGCCTTTTGTATACCAACCCCATTGAACGCTATCAAACAGTTCCTTTTTTTTTTTTTGCAACCGGTATGAGGCCACCGCTGGTTCTCGATTCCCAAAGAAATAAAAAAAATTAAAACAAAAAAATTGCGAAGGAATATTTATACGAATACTGACATAATTCACACAAGCTGGATCGCTTTGACAGCACTGTAGTGTGCCACTCGCCTTTTTCAGGATGATGGGACAGCCTTGCACGATGAAGTTTTGAATGGGAGGGCACTCGTCAAAATAGGCGCACTTAGAAACGCACCAGCCGCACACCAGCGGCTCTCCGGTGCTGTTCATGCAGTCCGAGCACCTCTCGTAGATAGAACACGAGCCCACCGGTAAACGCACCACCTGAAAGAAGACCGCCACTCGGGTTAAGAATCGTTTGGGATAACGAACTTCGCCAAACAAATCCTTTTAACACCATTTTGGCCGCAGATTGAGAGAGCATATTTTGAAGGCCGGCCTCAAGAGTTTGGACGGAACAGCGCGGATGAACAGTCACACTCACATGCACACAAAAAGGAAACAGACTCGCAGCGCTGACTTACAACTCAGTCCTATATTTCATCTTCCTCAGAGAAGAAGAAGCCTCCGAGCAACCCAGTTGCAGTTTCTTCGTAGCTCTCAAATATTTGCCAGTTCTAAGGTATTTCTCAAAGTTTAGGGGGTATTCGTGCCCCCGAACCAGTCTTTTACTATCGTAGAAGGTTCAATGGAGCACCGCGAACCCTCCGCACTCCTCCGTTCGACGTCTTCGGAACCCGATGAGATGGATACGTCGCTAGGCCTAACGACTGGGCCACAGAGTGCCAAGTCCGAAAACGTGACTAGGAATATTTCATCGACGGGCCACCCGGCCATCAACCTCCCGATTGACCCTGGACTACTGGACCTACTTGGGATCGCAGGAGATGAAATTGGGAAGCTGTTCATGTGCTTCTTGGCACAGCTCGCCGAAGAACGCCAGCAAAAAGCCAGACTGAACAACGCTAACGAAGCGGTGAGCTCATAATTTTCTCAGGAGTTTCCAGCGCTGACCCCGCCAGAAATTTCGTCAAGCTCTCTTTCGAGCGAACGAATAGCCACGCCTCCAGAAACCGACCCTCCGTCAACAAATCCAGAGGACAACGGATGGTGCACGGTGACGAAACGCCGGCGCAAACGATTGCTGACATCGGTCGAAAAAGAAGAAAACAAAGCCACAGCTGCTCCAATAGAAAACGCACGAGACATTCGAAAGACGACACAGACCATTGTTCTCAAACCTGTGTGCAAGGAAGAGGCTATGGCATTTAGGGTTCGGGACATTGTGAGCGCCGCTGAGAAGGCGGGAGTTACAAAAGACGACGATTTTAAGATCCAGTATCAGGCAAGGACCAACACCATTGCACTTACTGCGCAAGATGAGAAGACCGCAGAGAAGCTTCTTCAGCTTACAGAGGTGCAAAAAGGCGGCGATCAGTACGCAATTCGACCGTACAAGGCCATCGGGAGAGATCAGATTAGAGGCATCATTTACCTCCCAGGAGACAACCGCGACGAGACTCCAGAGACGCTGATGCAAGACATGAAATGCAAGACGTCCCGCATAGTCAATGCACGACTGATCGGGAAAAGCAAAAACGTGGTACTAGTGACGTTTGAGAGTAAGAAACTCCCCAAGACAGTAATCTTTTCCAACGCAATTCTAGGCATGAAGGAGAACCTCCCACGCCCCATCGTGTGCTTTAAATGCTACGGGCTTGGCCATAAGACCGATGTTTGCCCCCGGAAGGCGCAAAGGTGCGGCCACTGCGGGCAGCTGCACGATGAGGAAATGGAGAACTGTCACCGGGAACCCAGATGCCACAACTGTGAGGGCAAGCACGTTGCTACCAGCAATGCCTGCCCAAAGCGCAAAATTCCGGAAAAAAGAAAACCCTCGTTGAAGCCTCCGGAGGCGCAACCCAGGGACAGCTACGCAGCAGCTGCCTCGGCGAGCACAAAGGAACCCAAACCAGCAGGAGAGATAAGCAGGACAGGCCTGCCTGCCTGGATGCCGGAATGGGCCAATCCTACGCCACCACAAACGCCACAAACATCTACGTTTAACGCCGAGAGGGAGGTCGACAAGCTTCAAGCCGAAATGAAAATGGGTTTCAGGGCACTTTTCGAGGTCATCGGGGAGCTCAGAAGGGAGATTGCAGAGCTGAAGCATGGCAAGTAACTCCACAACCAGCGCTAGACGGATCACCACGGAACTGACTCGGATCATCCAATGGAATTGTTGTACGTTAACGGCCAGAAGTGCGGAACTCAAATTACGATTTGAGATGCAGCCCCCCGCCCGATGTGCTGCTACTCCAAGAAACAAGGACCCCGACCATGACACTACCGTGTTACAACTTCTACACGAACCCTACCATCGAGACGGCCCCTAGCATTCGGGAGAAGAACCCTGTAACTAAGAGGGGCTGGGCAGCCGTTGGTATCCTACGACATATACCGCAAGCCCAACTGGATACGACAGCCCTCTGCTCAACTGACAGAGAAGTGTTTGCCGCGAGAATCAGGCATGGACGAACCAAATTCACTGTGGCCTCTGTCTATCTCAGACCAGGAACCAAAGCGGTAGACGAGGAGATGATGCAGTGGATCAAAGGGCTGATCAAACTAGCCGAAGGGGATCCCATCATTGTAGCAGGATATTTCAATTCACCACACAGGTATTGGGGATATACGACCAACACGAGGAGGGGCAAAGATATTCTTGAAGCCATGAATACCGTGGGCCTCGAGCTGCTCAACGCACCCGGCGTCAAGACTAGGTTAGCCAAGCAGCGGAGGCAAAAGGACTCTACCCCGGACCTCTCTTGGGCCTCGAGATGTCTCGACATTGAATGGACGCCATGGAAAGATAGCCTCGGCAGCGATCACTTCCCCCTGGAATTGAAGCTCAGACATGGCCAAGGGACAGGCTATAAGGAGAAGAGACCGGTGGTAAAGTGGGACCGTTTCAGGGAGCTTCTTGAAGCGGAAGACGGTCAAGACGTCGAAATGAGCATCCGCAAGGCACTCCGAGAAGCCAAGACGGAGATATTGGTGAAGCCCGATGCCCCCACCCCTAACAACCACCTACTCAATCTCTGGGCTAGCCGGCTACAAGCGCTCCAGAAATACGGTAAAACGAAAACACTACGGAACAGAATCAAGCTAAACCATGCGACGGCGAAGGCCAACAGGTACACGAAGGAACTGGGACGCACAAGATGGAGAACTCACTGCGAGTCTTTCAACCAGCGCACCGGGCTTGGAAAGGCCTGGCGAACTTACCGGGGCCTCGACGGAAGGAAGCGCAGGAAAAGAAATGCGGCACAGAACCTCGCCCTTAAGCTAAACATAAGCGAGGAGGAGTTGGCAATCAAGGCCGGAGAACTTTTTTTTTCCCAGGACGGAGCACCGACGACCCCCAGAGCAACGGCCGAGGACTTGGACATGCCACTAGAAGCTGGGATGGAAGATCAGCTTGGCATGGGAGAACTCATAGACGCGCTCTTCACAACAAAGACCAACAGCGCCCCCGGCCCGGACGGGGTCAGTTATCAAGCACTCAGAAATCTTCCGGAAGAAGCCACGAAAAGACTCCTGGACAAATATAATCAGGTCTGGGAATCGGGGAGGCTGCCGGAGGATCGGAAGCTGTCCTGGGTGACTCCGATACCCAAGCCCGGCAAGCCACTCGATCGAATTGAAAATCTGCGGCCGGTTTCCCTGAATTCTAACGTCGGAAAGACGATGGAGAAGATTGTACTCAGGAGGATTCAGTGGTACTTGGAGAAGCACGAGTGCCTAGATCCCAGACAGACGGGCTTCCGGGAGGCAATGGGTACCCATGACAGCCTCAAACTTCTCTAAGAAGAGGTTATGGCCGACAAGAATAAGCAAGATCCGCGACTTGTCGTTGCTCTCGACATCCGAAAGGCTTTTGACGCTGTCCCTCATTGGGCTGTCGCTAGAGGAGCCAAAGCATGCGGCATTCGAGGCAAGGCACTGAATTTCATAGAGGACTTTCTACGCAATAGAAACTTCCAGGTGAAAATAGGAGACACTAAAGGTCCCCGACGGCGAACTGCAGAGGAGTACCGCAGGGGGCGGTGATATCGCCGGTCCTCTTCAACATGGTGATGGCAGGCCTTCCGGCCCGACTTCGTACAATTGAAGGACTAGGTTTCACCGTCTACGCTGACGACGTGACGCTCTGGACCCGCGGCGGATACTTAGGTGAGCAGGAATGGACGATGCAACGCGGCATAGAGCAAGTTCTGGAGTATCTCAAGGAGTTCGGAATGGAAGCGTCCCCTGAGAGGACGCAATACATGGTAGTAGCCAGGCCCCGAGACCATCGGAAAGGAATCGCCAACTCGATACGGCTCGAGATGAATGGACAAGAGATTGGCAGAAAACAACAGATCAAAATCCTCGGAGTCACCTTCGAGGAAACGGCGAGAAGTACGAAATGGCTTCCAGAGATAGAGAAAAACTGGGTTCAGGGCTTGAAGCTCATTAGAAAAACAACCAACAAGTCATGGGGCGCTGACGAGAAGGCTCTTCGCATCCTGGCGGAAGCCCTGCTCACGTCGAGAGCTCTATATAGCTGCAACTAGCTAAATCTCACCCGCGGGCAATGGAAGAAGCTAGAAAGATTGAATCACCGATCCATGAGGGTGATCACAGGCCTTCCCAACTTCACGCCACTCGAAGAGCTGAGGCAAGAAGCTCAGATGAGCCGTATTGAGGACAGAGCCGACGTACAGAGCGCGACACTGTTAGCGCGAACAAGCGATTGCCGGTTTTTCCAGTTTTTCTCTTTGAAACCAAGGGATGTCATCCAAGTTATTATTGCTACGGAAAGAGCTCATGTAGTTCTATAATGTGAGCGATAAAATTTCGTGCTCGCTAATACTATTTAGAAGTAAAATGCAAAAATGCGCCGATGTCGTGTTCGCGCTAACAGTGTCGCGATGTGTACAGAACATCGCTCAATTTCAACGACTGGAGCGGACCAGGCAAGGTCGTCGACTTCTAGAGGATTTGGGATACGACGTAGGGAACAAGCCCCCACTTGAAGAGCCCCTTCCACCGTGGCAAGATGAGGCAGTCACAGACCATCGGCCACTTCCTAAACCCCTAAACGAAGGAAAGAGGGCAAGGGCTGCTAGGCTGCATGCAGCTTGGTGTGAGGAACATGAAAGGGGCGACGAGATACGCTATACCGACGCAGCAAGGACCGAGGGAGCCTCAGCAGCAGCATGGCACGACCCAAGAAGGAACAAGGTGTGGGCCGAAGCGCTACAGGAGGGCACATCCGTCAAAGAAGCCGAGCTGAGGGCGATTCTTGCGGCGATCGAAGACATCCTGAGCATCTCAGTGACGGCCAGTAAAGCCAGAATTTTTACGGATTCCCAGGAGGCGATCATCGCGACCAGATGCAGCAGGCCCAAAGGCCGCACGACTAAAAAGATAAAAAATATGGCGACGGAACTTCGAGAAAGGGGCACCGAGTTATACATAACGTGGCTTCCTGGACACAGTGGAATAGCCGGGAACGAGAGGGCACACAGGGCCGCAGTGGAGGCAGCACATTATAGCTCCACGCTTGGCCCGACCTCTCCATCCGGCAGGCACGAGACGGTAGATCCAGAGGAGCAGGCCGAACTCGCCAGGCAGGCGAGGAAGGTCTACCTCAGGGGGCTCCTACCGCCACAAGAAGACAAGATACCAGCAGGCTACAGCCGATGGGCTGCCGTCCGGGTCCGTCGTATCAGGACCAAGACGGCGTGCACTCCAGCGAAACTGGCGAGCTTTGGCTTGCTGGAACCAGAAGAAGCAAAGTGCAAGACCTGCACGGGGAACAACATGGCGACACTATAACACCTCCTTTGGAACTGCGAAGGTCTAGATAGACACAGACAAGAAGCCCGCAAAGTCCTCCGTGAGGAAGACCGACCGAGGACGCTAGACGATGGGCCCCACCAGAGGCTCGCCACAACACCGCAAAGCGCTCCCGACTCCCTGATGGATTACATCAGAAAAGTCGGGGACACATAACCTCATATAACCTCACCGTATTCATCTTCATACCCCCCCCCCCAACCCAAATAACCCTACCCCTCCTGCTTAAGACCTACTCGGCCAAGGCAGGCGATCCTCCTCTCCATAATAAAGACATGTTTCTCTCTCTCTAAAAAAGAGCGTGTGGCCGGTGCCATTTTGAGTGTTCGTGCGTATGGCGCGTGCTTTGCTCGCTGTCCGAAGCGACGAACACGCGCGTGCTGGGCTGTGAAGATCGCACGCTGGGCTGTGATTTTGTAAACATTGGAATGGTGTATAGACCTTTCCAATGTTTACAACATCACAGTCCAGCGTGCGATCTTCACAGCCCAGCACGTGCGTGTTCGTCGCTTCGGAAAGCGAGCAAAGCACGCGCAATACGCACGAACGCTCAAAATGGCACCGGCCACAAGCTCGTTTTTGGAAAGGTCTATTGGCGACGTGAACGATCAAAAGCGTCGCTGTGGTCGCCCCACCACAATTGGCCGAATGCTGACTATGACGTCAGCAAAGGATGTCTCATCGACGGAAATAAGAGGAATGTGAGAACTTTAATTTTGACGGTGTGGGCAGTGTTACTTTGAGAACGCTATGATTTCAGGCTTTCACCATGCTCATTACAAACACCATCGAACTTGTTGTTCAAAAGGTAATGACGTCACGAAAGGTAACCAAACAAGGGCACCACCGAAACATCTCGCCGCTAATAGGAAGTATTCACTGGCGGCCATAGCTGTGTGCAAGACTGCTGAGCGCGTGCTGATGGCGAGCTTCCACAGTTCTTTTGTAACGTGCATTCCGCACCCTCAAGATTGCCGGTCTTGGCAACCTATTAATGTGGGCTCGTTCAGAGCATGCGCTCTAGACATCACCCACAAATATGGCGCCCAGTGAATACTCCTTATATGGTGAATTTTATCAAGGGTTTTACTCAACTAAGCGCCTCGTACACAATGGTACACACCATCGAAACTGGAACAAATAGAGAAATGACTGTACAGCGAAGAAAACCGTAACTTTCGTACGTCTGCCGTTAACGACTAAGTACTCAATTTTTGCCCGCAATTAGCATACGGAAATTTAGACTGATAGTTGAGCCGCCAGATGGATCTGAATTTGTGAAAGGGTCTATTGTAGCGAAAAGAAGAAAACTGAAACAACGCTTCGGGGAGGACCGGCGGACGGGCTTCGCTAGAATCACCTGCGCGTGCTCAGTGTACTCAACGTGTGCTCAATCGCCGCTGAAGTCATTCGGATATGTAAAAAGAGAAAAGAAAATGCATCAGCGTGTTCAGAAAGTTGTGATTGCAGAAATTGGTTTCGATAATTAATCATTAATTAAACAGACTCCTGTATACTTGAAGTGTAGGCTAGCGAGAAAACGAAACTGATCAAAACGTGACGTGTAGCCGACTATTCAAATTTATTTATAACCTGCAGTTCACTTTTGCAATGGATTACATTAGAGATACGAGCGCTTTCCTGAGGGCAGTAGAGGAAAATATTATAAACGGGCAAATCTTGCACAGTCTTTCGTATTTATGCAAAATATGACAGTGGTCGCCATTCCTAATCGGTCCCAGAAAATACAGCAGTCATATAAGCTGGTGGTGCCGACCTAGTGGTGTGTATAGGAATGTATAGAGTGTCAAACAATATCTCATGTTGTACCTTGTGCTGTTTGTGAACGCGTTCATGTATAAAATCCTATGGTGTCTGTATGTCGCGTATGTGTGAAGTGTGGTGTGGAATATGTACATACGCATGTCTGGCGAAGCGCTCACAAGCAAAGACTGTTGGTTTCTTTTTTTATTAGTTTGAGCGCTGTCCGTTAGGTGGCGCGTGTCGTCGCCCAATTCAAGGAGTCGCGCGTTTATGTGTCTACTTATTTGAGTGAAAAACATGGAGACGTTCCATGGCTCCACGGAGCAGCCTACGGAGGGTTCGGTTCTCGGCCTCTCGTCCCAGTGGGATCAGTTCCAGAGCCAGTTGAATGGGTGTTCCGTGCGGTGAATAGCGCCAAGTGCGTGCACAGTCGCGGTGAGGATTACCAGGGACTTGAAAGTGGATAACGAATGCTAACAGGTGAGCAGAAGCGTTGAACGATCGGAACCGACGCCGCTTGGTTCGGTGTGCTTCGCCTCGCTGCTGTCAACCGAAAACGCCGGATCACTTGCGGCAAGCACAGCAAGCAGCAGCAAGCATAAAGACATCATTCCATTTGTCGCTATACGATTCTTTTTTTGAATGTTTTCTAGCCGCGAAGGTAAATGCAGCCGGCCGCGCGAAAGCAGTCGCGGACAAAACCCCCTCGAATGCCCCCCCCCCCCCCTCACATCGTCGCCCCTACTCGTAATAGATGCGGTGGCCGGTGCTTCGGGGCGTTTTGGAGTGCTTTAGTGCGCACGGAAGACAGCGAACGGGCGTACGCACTTGAGAAGCGTATTTTAGCAAAAAGCAGTCCAGCTCGCTAGGCCTTACTCGTATTGCTCCACTGTCGCTTGCCAGCCGCCATGTTACTTTTCGGGGTGGTCACTGCGACTACCAGGTTGATTATTACCCATGGGTCGTTTGTAAAACTAAGGAAGGGGGAGGTAGCGATATCTGTGACGGTTTCTGACTACCCAATGTAGTACCCTACAACTACCTTTTGTTGAAAGTGTATCGTTTAAAAAAAAACTTAAAAAGACGCGAGACTAGACTTAAGGCGCATTCCCGTACGAAAATGTCAGATCGAAGCGGTTCCAGTTCGGATCCGCGCGGTTCTAAACTTGTGGACAGTTCCGATCCGCGCGATTCTGGGTGTAACCAGTCAGATCCAGTGAGACGCAACGCACTGGAATCGCACGGTGATGGTGGATCCGATCCGCTCCCCTTGTTCCCGTAGGGTCTGCTCCCAGCCAACGGGCGCGCACATGCGTGACTGGAGGAGGGGGGGAGGAGGGGTGAGGTCGGCGGGGGATTTCCGTGGTTTCTCGCAAATCACGTGGTTCAAACAGGCCCGGAATACGGGACCCGGGCCAGCCCGGCGCCAGAACCCGTAGTGACGTCAGCGCTCCCTCCGTACGGGCGGTGACGTAATTACGGCTTCCGGCGTCCGGGTCAAGAGTTGAAAAATTTCAACGTTCTCCTTCCCGGGTCTGACGTAGGTTTCCGTATTTCCTCCGCGGCCAATCAGCGCGGCGCGCGTCCCTCCTCCGCCCTCCTTGCCACCGGCGTTCACGGTGGTTCCCGCGTGCAACTGCCTCACAAACCACTCACACCGCTCCGTGCTTGCTTGAAAGAAATGGCTGCGACGATGAACTTCCCGCCGTCTCCGACGCGAGGAAAGCTGCTCAAGCGCAAAGAAGAGTGCCGGCTCCGAAGAGGGCTGAGTTGCCGCTGCGTTGACGTACCCGAAAACCTATAAATTAATTCAGCTAGGTTCAGTCGGCACCCCTGGATCTACGACAGGTATCGTAGCGACCTGAAGGACCAGACAGCGAAAGACTCGATAATGGCTTTTAATAATTTATTCACATGGTTTCAGAGACACGGAGGTGGTTGCAACCCGATGAAACGGCATCTTCAATGCAAATATGAGTGGCCTTTAGAAAGGCCGTTTGTAGAGGGAGGCAGTGGTTGGCTTGCTGGCTGCAAAGAGACCAGAAAGGCAGGGATGCACTTAAAAGGTTAAAATGGTCAACGACACCGGTACGCGCTGTAGAGAGTTTTTAGCAGTCAGTACTGTATGACCGCTAGACTAGGGTCTTTTAACACCCGTCACGCAGTAGTGAAACACGAACGCACGCCGGTACGATGCTCATCCAGATCGAAACGGGCAGGGGTGGGGATTGAACCCAAGATCCCTGGGTTCTGCAGCGCGAGTTTTCGTGCAGAATTCACTCACAAGCAGCTTGTAAGCACACATCCTAGCTAGCACAAAGGACAATGAAGCAGAACGGGCTTCCGTCATACATGCACTCAAAGGAGCACAACACCGTGACAAGAGTTTGTGAACAGAAAGAGTGTGTCTTATGAGCTGCACATGTGCATGCCATTGCTATTGTTTTATAGCACAGACGCAGTGAAATCTGACAAGCGTGTGACTGTTACGAAAGCTGCTCTCGTGATCCTGCCGCGTTAAAAATGATATAAACGTGGTTTCACTGCGGGAGCGCACGCTCCACGTGAGTATTCCTGCGAGCGACTCGGGGGTCCACGTGGAACGCCACTTGATATATAACATGAAAATAATCCAAAATAGAAAGCAGCACACCCTACCTGGCTCGTGACATTCGCAAGCACTCGAAGAAGTCCGGCCGTCGGGTCTTCGTACATCTGTCTCACGATGGTGGCATACTCGCCCAGCGTTTTGCGAGACTTCAGGAGCTCGCGGACGGCCTTCCGCTTCTTCTTTTTCTTCACGCTCCGCAGGTACTGCTCACACGCAGCCGCGAAAGTAGTCAGCCGACGCCAGTTGATAGTTCTTGCATTTGTGACGTACCTCTTCGTAGCCGGGATCCTGCCGAGACGACGCCATCGCGAAACAAAGCGACGAAAACGAGGCGCCAGTGCCGCTCTAGACGGAGCGCGAAGCGTGGCCGGCGTGGCTGTGTCGCCTGCCTCGTCCAAAGCGTCTCGCCTCGCCCGCGCTAGCGGCGACGACCCCGCTTGACAACAGCCGTTGATTGGTTGCCTGGGGAGCCGCCGTGACGTCAGCTCCCGTAACGGGGGCCCGTGGCCGCGCGCCGTTCAACCGAACCGTGAAGACTTGGATCCGTAACGGCGCCGGACGTGATTACGTCACTACGGGTTCCGGCGCCCGGGCTGGCCCGGGTCCCGTATTCCGGGCCGGTTCAAACAGGCCAGGGGACAGGCGCATCCGCTACGCAGGCGCTGCAGGGGGGTGAAGCTCTCGGCTACTTCCGTCCTGACGCGTATATTTATGACGTACATCCGGCCCGCCAAACTGCTTCCGATTGCCGCGCTCCCAGCGGGCGGCGGCGGATGTTATTTTGTTTTAAATAAATATGAGTCATATAATTTATAACGTTAAATAACAATGAAGTTGTTTTCAGGTATGAATGGCTTTAAAGCTTGTTATCGTAACTTTCTATTTCACTCTTTCAGCGTGTCTGCAGCGCTTTCTCTCTCCCTGAACCCGCGCTCGCGCCTCGAGATGCGTTGGCCGCTGGCGCCGGGAAGTCGGTGGACCGTTAGAACGCGCGAGAGACGCGAGCCCGCTCGCTGTTTCGCTTCTGGAGTACGTCGCGGCGCGAGATTCGTGCCTCGTCCGTGCGCGCGCGGCTTTCTTTTCTTTTTTTGTGGAAACTCGTGTTTTTTGTAATGTGGTCAAGCATGAATTTTCGTCATCACAACCCACCTGCTGTGCCAAGTGGGGAAA
This sequence comes from Ixodes persulcatus, assembly GCA_013358835.2. NCBI lineage: Eukaryota > Metazoa > Arthropoda > Arachnida > Ixodida > Ixodidae > Ixodes > Ixodes persulcatus. Next base: position 2,732 of record JABSTQ010000079.1, on the reverse strand, counting down.
CAATTAGTGCCGAAAGCCGGGACACCAATGGTTCGAATTCCAATGGACGTGCGGTACGCTCTTTTGGTCTTCTCTTGCTTAAGTTTCTGATTAAAGTTTGCAACAAAACCTAACTGTCGCAGTGGTAGTGTGTATTAAGTGCTTGATTTCGGCAATAGCTCCGATGGTTTCAAATCACAAAACCAAATCCTATCATTGTTTAGGATTCCTCTTCACTCGCCGCGAGAAGTATGTCATTGTCAAATAACTGGAGGCTTCTATGTAATATCAAGACCGAGCACATATGCTCACTTCAAAAGATGGTAAATTTTTGCTGGGAGCTGTTTATTTGGCATTGTTGTCAGCGATTCACGCGTCTGTTCGCGAGGAGTGAAAATGAGCCTAAATATTTTTCGATTTACTGAGGATGAGCGATGGAGCGATCCGCACTGGTTTCCCGTTCCGTTTAGCAGTGACGCACTCCTAAATTTAAGTGATAATATTAAAAACTAATGCAGGTTCTCGATGAAGACACAATACCAAAGAGCTGAGCTTCTGTTTTTCAATTAACCTCATTGCTTAGTTTCCTTTAGCTGCAAGACACGTCGTCGGCCTTTACTTATACTTATATATATAATCAAATTCGAAATTATTGTCAATTTAGCGTGGAGGCATTTAACTCAAGGAAAATAAAATAGAGGAGACGCGAGTATTTAGTGTCGCAGTGTTGGTACCGTTTTTGAAAGGAGGCGCAGAGTATGCTCGCTGTTTTCATATGACCATGTCAGGCACGTAAAGGCCAATTAAGCAATTAAACTTTTTTTTTCTAGGCTCCACGCCTGTGGCTGGACGGCGCAAGGCTTGTGAGTGTACGCCAAGAAGCTCGAAAAGGATCACGAACCTAAAGATTTTATGTAAATTTAGCGAAGTGTTTTTGCGAGGACGCATATCATCACCTTCGTCGCACGTAACCTTAACGTTTTATCCTGTTTTGTTGTTCATTTCTTTGATATGTTCGTCGTCAATCCAAAAAGACGACATGGAAGAAATACACCTCCTCCGTTAATAGTCACACCAGTGTGTAAAGTTGTCTGGGAAAAAGTGCATAAAATTAATGGGGATTATCGAGCCTTCTCTATACCGCTTTTTGTTCTACCAGGTGGTGTACTGCATAGTCTTGAGCAGCAGGCCAATATTCTAGGAGAGCACTTTGCATCTGTGTCGGGTTCATCGCATTACTCGGCTGCATTTTTAAAGCATAAAAGTGTTATAGAGAAGAGAGAATAAATTGCTCTGGAGGGCTACGAGAACCCTATAATAGACCATTTACTTTTCGAGAGTTACAGGCAGCCTTAAATAAAGTAAAAATACTTCCCCAGGACCAGATCGGATTCACTACTGTATGCTCAAGCATTTGCATTCCAATACCCTGCAAGCGCTTTTAAGCTTCTTTAACAAAATCTGGCGAGAAGGTGTCTTCCCAGATTCCTGGAAAAGAGCCGAGGTTATCCCGCTCCTTAAACAAGGAAAAGATCCATCATTACCCTCAAGTAACCGACCCATAGCCCTCACCAGTTCCTTGGGGAAAACATTTGAACGGATGGTAAACTCAAGGTTGGTCTATTTTCTAGAGGAAAATAATCTCCTCGATAGTTTCAGTGCGGTTCCGTGCTCACAGATCAACGGTGGATCACTTAGTCAGACTCGAGAAAACTATTCGTGAAGCTTTTGTTAATAGACAGCATTGTGTTCCGTCTTTTTGATATAGAGAAGGCTTACGACACAACATGGAGGTATGGAATCTTGAACGATCTTGTCTCGTATGGAATTCGTGGCCAAATGCTCTCCATTATCAAACGCTTCTTGGAAGACAGATACTTTCATGTCAAGCTTGGGACAACCTTCTCCTTTAGTTTCGTCCAAGAGAATGGAGTCCACAAGGTGGTGTCCTTAGCGTAAACTATTTTTAATAAAATGAACTCTGTTGCAAAGTCTATCCCACAATCACTTTCCTACTCTCTTTACGTGGATGACTTGCAGATCTCTTGCTGTTCGTGTAACATTTCAGTCTGCGAGAGACAGCTTCAGCTGGGAATTAATAGTCTGATGAGGTGGGCTGATGCCAATGGGTTTAGTTTTTCACCAGAGAAGTCAGTATGTGTAAACTTTTCATTACGCAGGGCATGATCCTAGAGCCTAGTCTGACCTTAAGGGGGCAGGCAGGTCCTGTTCGTAATGAACACAAGTTTCTAGGAGTGATCTTTGATAAAAAGTTGAATTTCCGCAGTCATGTTCTTTACCTGAAACAGAAGTGCTCAAAGTCAATGAACCTCCTAAGGTGCTTTCACACAAGTCTTGGGGTAGCGATCGGGAATGCCTCCTTCGTCTCTATCGCTGCTTGATTCGTTCAAAATTAGATTATGGATGCGTAGTGTATGGATCCGCATGTCCTTCTACCCTTCAGGTGTTGGACCCAATCCCCATCAAGGCCTGAGGCTTTCCACTGGTGGTTTTCGGACGTCCCCTATTCCTAGCCTATATGCTGAGAGTAATGAATATTCACTTGAAAAGAGACGATTTTATTTAGGGTTCAGTATGTATTAAGAATCCGCTCTATCCCTTCTCATCCAATCCAGGAAGCAATCCACGATTCTCGCTATGTAACCACATCCAAACAAGCCATCTGTTGTGCCCTTTTACGCAGAGAAATTAAAGCATATTCACAGCCGTACAACCGGCAGTTGCAGCCTAGT
>JABSTQ010000078.1:0-39585 GCA_013358835.2 Ixodes persulcatus | reverse complement strand
CAGAAGCTGCTCGGCACATGTGAGCTTCAGGAACCGGGGGCGTGAGGCAAAGATGTCAGGTAGATTGTTCTGTGGACATTCTAACAGCCATGCACTAAGGTGGTGAGTTCATTCTGATTGGAACAGTCTTGAAAAATAGCACACAAAAAACAAGAATAAAGGAGAGGAATACATACACTACATATGAGTGCAGACACCCAACACAGATAAATTAGAAACGAAAGAAAATAAAGAATGCGGAAGGAGCTTTAGCAAAAGTTTGAACAGGTACAAGTGGAACGTGCTAATTCACCCATATGCATACGATTGTAAAAACGATTCCCTCGGCAGCACAGGTAAAAGACGGATGTGCGGACACATTGGTCGCTCATACTACGAAGAATAAAGGCCTAAAATAATTCTCTTTTATGTTTTTTAGAGTATCTGCTACTAATTACTCACGTTTTTCCTAAGGATGACATACACGAGCAATGTAAACAGTGAATAGGTAGGTGACAATCCATCAGAGGTTTTAGAGAGAGATTGAGCTGTCTTCATGTATTAGCCATCCATCTGTTACCTTAACTGACATGGAAATTATGTTTTTTCAATCTGCTCTTTCTAACAGGTAAATCAGCGCGTTCCACTTGGGCCTGTGCTCGAGCTCATTCTGCATTCTTTATTTCTTTCTTCTCTGATTTGTGCGAGTTCAGTCTGCACTTGCATGAGGTCTACGTGTTACTCTTCTTATCTCCTTGACATTTTGCGAACTATTTTTCAAGGTGTTCAATTAGTACCAGCTCACCACCTTACTACAATCACACAACAACTAAACACAATTACAACTTACACCATTCGCTAAAGGCAGTACCAAACGAAAAAACAGGGACTGGGTGAGGTATGTCTAACACTATATACTTGCACTGAACAAAATATAGATACCAAAAACTGGCCAGACACTGCCTTAATTCAGGACATGCTTGTAAATTTCCCCAAAAGCTTGTAATACTTGATAGCCTCTAAAAAAACACCAGTGGGAAGAGAATAAATGCTTCACCATTTGAAGCAGCCTGAACGTTTCTGGAGGTGTGAAATTCGTTACACGTGCGTTGGATCATACGAAACACGTGTACAGCAAATGATCTTTAGAGCTCCACATTTCGCGAGGAATAAGTGCCGGCGTCAAAAATTATTTCGCGGGCACAAATATTTGCGATCGGAAGTGGTATGCTATGCATTAATTACCATGGAGAGAATTCATCGCAGCACCAATTTTGGGCAATTCTTTTCTGATTACAAATCGCGAAAATGAAGTCGTTTGCCGACGACTGGGCGGCGGAAGCTACGGGCTTGCTCAATAAATCAATCGCTGCTTTTTGTCGGGTCCAGCATTCCGCACGCAAGCACGCTGAGTGGCGTCGGCGATGGAGGGGCACCGCGCTCTTCTAGACATTCTAGTTTACCAGTAAACAATACGGCGGAGGGAGGCAATCAATCAACCCCCCCCCGTCTCCCTAAGAGTTCCACGGCTACTGATGGAGCTTGAGCAAGTACACAACTTCTGCATCGGAGAAAAAAGAAGAAAACCAGCCTCGCATAACAGCATTGGCGCGCAATTAGTAATACTGGTAAAAGCAAGCGATCTACAGAAAATTACAAACCTCTTGAATGCAGGAAATAATCTAGCCCTAATGAAGAGAGAATACAATACAATACAATACAATAAAATCTTTATTTGCTTCCGAAAACACAGTACAAAATAATCCTACATAAGCCAATTTTGGCTTGTGCGTAGGGCGCGACAGATGCCTCTGCTTTCAAAAAAAAGAAAAAAGTGATAAAACGTATGCACTAGAGCACGCCATTGCTTACTGAACAATATTTACATTCTGTTCCACGCATTCATTAAGAGTAGTTTTATATAACATATGATGGATTTTGGCATTGATTACGTCACGTCGTTAACTATTAATGAGTTTATCGAAGCGAACCAAAATTTAGGGGTTCTTTTTACTTTGTTCTATTACCCACTTTTTTGACAGCTTTTTTATTCTTTGGGATTTTACCTTGAGTAAGTCATCAGGTAATTCATTAAAAATCTTGGGTACATAATAATTTCTGGTGGCCTCTCCATATTTAGTGTATGTAAATGGTTCAATAAATTTTCTATTCGGTCTTAAAGTTCTTTCTTTGGCATTTTCCACTCTATGTTTGTCGTTGAAAAAGTGTTTTATAATAATGTCGTACTTCATCTGGTCTCTAAAACGCAACATTCCTAGTTCTTTATGCATGTAGTTTTGCAAATCAGTTTCTTCACTTAGGTAACCCATATTTCTGACTATCTTTTTTTGAATCGCTTCAATCTTTAGTTGTAGATTTTTTGCACAGTGTCCGTAGACTGTTATTCCATATTGAATTGTGGATTTGCCTAGTGAATTGTAGATCATTCTTAGTATAGATCGAGGAACTAAATTTTGGATGTGATACATATGCGCCATTAATATCCTTAATTTTTTACAAATATGTTCTACGTGAATATCCCATTTAATGTGTTTATCTATGTGCATCCCTAGGTATTTGACATTTTCTGCGTATTTCAGGGGAATACATGAGCAGTTGTTGCAGTTCTGCCTGTGCATTTTTATTGGTAATTCAGTTAGAATTTGTTTCCTCGGGTCTCTGAAGCATAATACTTGTGTTTTAGGAACGTTTACAATGATTTGATTTTTCTGGTACCATTCTATTAAGTTATAAATGTCTTCTTGTATCGTCTTTACAGCTACTTCGTAATTTTTGTGTGCATATACAATTACAGTATCGTCTGCAAATTGAAAGAGCTCAGTTTTTAACTTAACCTGGGCTATCTCGTTAACGTATAAATTAAAAAGCAGTGGGCCTAGTACTGTACCTTGCGGTACTCCTTGCTTGACTTTGATTTCCCTGCTATATTTTAAGCCTAATCGTACTATCTGATACCGATCATTAAGATAATTCTGAAATAAATCATGCATCTTCCCCCGAATACCAATACTGTGTAATCTATCTAGTAATATATCATGGTTTAATGTTTCAAAGGCCCTACTAAAGTCTATAAATAAGGCTAGAACGTATTTACTGCTGTCCATGTTTTCATTAACATAGTCGAAAAAGTCTTCTAGAAGATCATTGGTCCCCATATGCTCCCTGAATCCATATTGTGTGGGTGTTAATAGATTATATCTCGAGATATAGTTCCGCAGTACTTTATTAATGCATTTTTCCATTATATAATTGATCACCGGTAGAATACATACTGGCCTATAATTAAGGAATTTGTTTTTTTCGCCTTTTTTGTATATTGGTCGAACGATGGATGTTTTAAGATTTTTAGGAATATGACAACTCGAAAATATACGATTGTATAGCTGTAGCAGTGCGGGTTTCAATATATTAATGTGGCATTTAATATCTCTAGCTCTTATTTGGTCCAATCCCATTGCTTTATTAGTCTTAAGATGTTGCACAATCTCAATGAGATCGCTGTCATTCATATCCGGGAAAAATATTGAATTACTATTTCTAATTTGGTTGCTTTGTTTTTCTATTTCCATGGAGCAAAGGGTTTCGATTGACTGCACATATTCCATATTAAAGTCATTTGCTAGTACCTCTAAGTCATGTTCTGGTCGAAAGTTTGTTAGGATTGTGTCCTCAATGGTTTTTTTCTTTTTTCGTCCTAACAGTTGGTTTACTAAAGTCCAGCACTGTGTAGTATCCCTTGTCTCTGAAAATTTTGTCCAATAAAAGTTCCTTTTTGTGGCTCTTATCAGCGCTGTAACTTGATTCCTAATTTTCCTGTGATTTTCTTTATACTTGTCGTTATTAGGAAAGCGCTTGAATAGTTGCCAAGCTTTCGTTTTTTCTTTAATCAAGTCATCAATTTCTTTGGTCACCCACTGGTTCTCTTGTTTACGTTTTTTTGTGCTGCATATTTGAGTTGCTTTTGCATAAATGTCCTTGAATATGTTAACAATATTATCGTATAATTTATCTGGGTTTCGTTCTTTAGCAACTTCGTTCCAGTCTACTCCTTGGATATATTGATCCACTTTCTTATTGTTAATAAATGAGCAAGTGATATTATTAGTCTTGGTATCATTTAAAAAGTCCGCAATAGTTGCTGCTACAAAATAATTATCGGCTACTTTTTCGGAAATGACCTGTCCCACGGACTTCCCATCCTTAGTTCGTATGTGTATGTGGTCTATACATGATTGTGTTAGTTTCCCTCCTGATACTTCTTCTCTAGTAAACTCATATATTTTCGATTCCAATCCCGTTTGTGCCATATCATCTAAGTATTTATTGGTCTGTAAACACGGTTTCATTGTGTCTATGTTAATGTCCCCTACAACTATCATGTCATTGTCCGTGTTGTCACTTAACCAATTATCGATATCATCTAGAAATTCTTCTACATTACCATGGGGTGCTCTGTATAAGCCTAGTATAGAAGTCTTTTTATTGTTATGTTCAATTTCAATATGGAGAGCCTCGGTTGAACAGAACGTTAGTTTTTTGCTTTTGTTTATCTTCCACTTTTGGTTAACCATGATCATGACTCCTCCTCCTTTCCTCCCATCTCTATTATGTGAAAATACTTCGAAATTATTTAGAAAAAACAAGGTTGCTTCATCCGTTTTAATATTAGTTTCCGAAAATACAATTACATCTATATTATCCAGGTACGGTTTTACCAAGCTGTTTATTTCATTGAAATATTTTCTAAGACTGCGAACATTGGCGTGCACGAGAACAAAACAAAACTCATTTACAGTATCGTTTACACTTTCCCACCACTTTTCAAAAGAAGGATATGTTTGTTTTCTATCCATGATAATTCAATGAACAGCAACTGGTAAATCTCTATTTAATTTTAACAAGGTCACTTTCATCTTCGATTCGAATGGTTGGCTCGCCTTCTTGTTTCCGCACGTACGAGCACCCTTCCTTGTGCCACACAAACTTGTAGCCGAGGTGTTTCGCTTTTGTTCTCGCATCAAAAAACAACTTTCGATTTGTCGCGGTCAAGTTCTCTTGCAGATAGACGTTATCTGCGTCGGTGCCCCTCCTCAGTTTTTGTTTGTTCTGAATCCACGCGTTTCGATCATTGCGATTGATAAAACGCACAATCACCATGGGCGTTTTCGTTGCTTTGGTGGGGATGCGATGAACTGCCTCTACGTTATCAGTCGTTAACCTTGGTACTTGTATCTGGTCAGCAATTTCGTTGAGTTTTTCTAAGAGATTTTCGTTCAAGGTTTCGGCAAGTCCGTGAACTTCAAGGTTATTTTTGCGCCCGTATTGCTCCAGCCTGTTTATTTCTTTCTTTAGTTGAGCCGTTTCGTCAGTCTTTCTCTCTTTTTCCAGTTCGTTAACTCGCTTTCTTAGAACTTTTATCTCGCTGTCATGCTCCTTCATTTTTTTCAGTACTTCATCGTAGTTGTCCGACATTGTTTGGACTGACTTTTCAATGTCCATGACAGTTTGTTTCATTGTTACCAGTTCATCTACCGTGTTGTTTTGAGTGTGCTAGCACTTCAACATGCCCATTATTGGGTCAACTGCTGTTGTACATCCGGCGTATCGTCTTTGGTTGGTTTATCTTCAAGAGTGCTCCGAGTTCTTACTTTGCACCCGTGCATGTTTGGCATTTCCATGTTTCTTTAAACCCGGGCTTTTTTCCCCGGAGGGAGGTTCGGTCACGCCTGCACAAGTTCCTAGGTGGTATTTAAAGTTGCATTCGTTGCATTCCAGAAAACCATCCGCTTCATCAATCAGTGATTTACAGTGTAAGCACAAGTCATCGTGTGTCATTGTTTCGAGAACATTCTCAACACACCTTGCAGCCAGCAGTCCGCGGACAGGGATTGCGTACTGCCAATTAGATAATGGTAATTCTCCTACCTGCGGAGTCAGATGGTTAGCGTCTCGCAGATAGCCCTGTCGCTGACTGCCCCTGCCGAACCTGCGAGTCAGATGGTTAGCGTCTCGCAGATAGCCCTGTCGCTGACTGCCCCTGCCGATGCTGCGTTGTCTCTTTTGTAGGCTCTTGGCTTTGGCGCCGCCTCCGTCGCTGCCGTCACTGGTGTCGCTGTCGCCCTGGTTTCCCAGATCGACGCAGTCTCGTCCAGGCTTTTCTTTATCGGTGTCGTGCAGCTTTCGATGGCGGGTGGCGGGTGGAAATCTGCGGAGTCAGATGGTTAGCGTCTCGCAGATAGCCCTGTCGCTGACTGCCCCTGCCGATGCTGCGTTGTCTCTTTTGTAGGCTCTTGGCTTTGGCGCCGCCTCCGTCGCTGCCGTCACTGGTGTCGCTGTCGCCCTGGTTTCCCAGATCGACGCAGTCTCATCCAGGCTTTTCTTTATCGGTGTCGTGCAGCTTTCGATGGCGGGTGGCGGGTGGAAATCTGCGGAGTCAGATGGTTAGCGTCTCGCAGATAGCCCTGTCGCTGACTGCCACTGTTGTTCAGCGCTCTAGTGTCGTGCGCTCTAATCATACGCGCTCCCCTGTCGGGCGCTCTTTTGTCGCAGCGCGCTGCTGTCGAGCTATCTTTTGTTGCGGTGCTCTCTTGGCGCGAGCTCTGCCGTCGGTACTCTCGTGTCAAGCGGTGTCGGCGCCATGCCTACACGTTGAGTATGTCGAGAATGGCTCGGAGGAGTTTTTTTTTATTGCGGTGCCGGATAACTTCTCGGATACCCCCTTGCGTAGCTCCTTTACAACATCGCTCCTCACATTGCTCACCAGGGGCTGGTGCTCGTCATTATCTTTTACTTTCCTTTTTAATAATTATTTTAGATCAACTAGCACTGTTAAAAAAAAAGTCACTGATAAGAGAAACATCTGCACACCAAGAAAGGTCTCGCAAAATACTTTACTAGTGTGCAGGGCGGCACGTGCGGGTGCCCATGAAAGGTAAGAGGAAAAAAAGAAAGTTAAACAATAGTTTGTTTGAAGTCATCCAAAAAGGCAAGCAGTGAACCTTTTCCCAAATGACGTCATAGATCCGTCCGGGCGTTTCGCATTAAGGCTCCTGAAAATATTATTGTCCCTCTTTAAATATGCAGTTCTCAAGATTTATATTTTTGTAAAGATCCCATGAAAGTTTTCTAGGTCAGTTTTCATATTTAAAAAATAATGAAAAACATGTTCACTTCTCTGTAATGCGAAATAAGAGCGGAGCTTTTGAGGTATTTTGATTTTGGGATATACTGTGTTAAAGGGACTGTACGGTAAACATTTGTCGTTCAGGAAACAATTAGGTTATGTTGTCAATGGTTTTAGGAATATCATGCGCACAATATCTAAATTTTTAATGCTTTGCCATACAAGTAATGCAATTTTTAAATTGGCTCAACTGCTCAGATTGCACACACAAAAGAGTGTTTTCGTTGGCAACAGTGGAAGCTCTGACGTAACATCGGGTAAAGAGAGCCATCCAGCTTTTGATCGCTCTCTCAGTAAAATTACTTTGTTCTAGGAACGCTTAAAGAAATCTCATACCTTGACATTAATTTAAAAATCCAGATATGGGTAGATAAGAAATCGGGCAGATATCACCAGATGCGTATGTAAGGTTTATATCTGACCCTCATGTGTATATCTGGACATTTCTGCCGAATTCCTTACATGTCCATATCTGAACTAATTTATATAATCCCCTATTTGACCCTGGAAAATAAGTATGTATTAACTCTATGTATGGCAATCATATGTAATGCTACTTGCAAATTTGTAGCTATTTCGAAAACATACACCTTTACCAATCTCCGAAATTGCATTTAAGATCTATATTTTGTGAATAGGTGTAGAAAACAGTTTTCCCACGTAACAGATTGCCCTATATGGGTATCTCACCGATCCTTATTGGTCAGGGTTAGTTCATCATATTGAAAAATACCATGCGACGAAAATGAAACCTCTGCAAAAAGAACGCAGGTAGGCTAGTTCGGAAACATTGTGACATACCTCATTTGAGGTGGGAAAGTCACAGCCCTTTGGTGAGATTTGTTGTCGAGGCAACCACCCAGGAATATGTTTTACAAAGAAACGTTTACAGTCAACAGTGCCAAAGCTCCACGAACAGCTACTTGTAGACACCCGTTAAAAGACAATGATGCAAAACTAGTACTTGAGTGAAAAAAACAGACAAATTGTGCAATAAAATAAATAAAAGGCGACACACACAGCTCTGGAAACTATACTCAAGTTCCAGACGTTGTTGATTCTCACTCACAGAGTAGCACCTGATCAGTGTTGGCGTTAACGCGTTACTGGTAAGGGCGTTACCGGTAACACGTCAAGGTTTTCCGTAATGTAGTAACATATTCGTTTCATTTTAAATAAGTAATGGCATACTTACGTTACTTATTTTGAGTAAAGGGTAACCTATTTACGTCACTTATTTCAAGTAGTGCGTAACAAACTTACATGACTTATTTCAAGTAACAGGTAATATAATTGCGTTATTGTTTCCGATCCATGATTACTACACTTATGTTGTTTATTTCATGTAATGGGTAACATATGTTACCTATTTCAAGTTATAGGTAATGTACTTAAGTTACTTTTTTCAGGTAACATACTTAGGCTACTTATTTCAAGTAAAGGGTGACATACGAGGTGTGTTCAAAACGTTCTGAAACTTACTTGTAGCGTACAAAGCAGGGCAGCACAGTGATGTGCGCGCGGCATTTGAAGGAGGGGAGCTTCGGGTCCTTTCTTTCTCAGACTGCAGCCTCGGACCTAGAGTCCAAAGCTGCAGTGTCATCCACAGAGGGTAACAATCTCGCCGTACGAATCTCCTGCTGTCTAATCAACTAACGATTAATTTTGAATGCGCCATGACATTGCATATTTAATCTGTGTGAGTGTTCGCGTTCTTTTTGTCTAAAACCTTTGATTAGGCGGCTCTTACTTACAATGAAACAGAATATAGTTGTCGGACTTCTGGGGAAAAAATGTATAACTAATATGGTACGTTAACGGAAAAAAATAAAGGTACCATTGGCGCGCGGAGTTTAAGAAAACTGAAAATAGAGGAGCTATTACGATTCTGATATAAATGCGATAGTATTCCGCGCTTAAACCAATTTCGGGTTGAGCGGACAAAATGGTATAAAACGAGCTCCATACTTTCAACGACTCGAGCACGTGCACCTGTTCAGGGCTGCATGCTCACGCTCGTAGGTTCCACTTTGCACGCATTCATGGTAAAAGCAAAAACTATTTGATGCTACGTTGTTAAGGCCCGTTTAGCATATCCAGTGCTTCAACGCTGTCAAAGATGCTTGCGCGAGTGCATGCGAATGCAAAAGGAAGTGACATGCACATGTTCTTGCAGCAGTGCGTGGCTGTAGCATAGAGGAGTCTACGCTAGCCTCGACAACGTAGTATAAAATAGTTGACGCCAAATATAGTAAAGTAGCTGTGAAACAAAACTTACCTTCTGGATATGTGCAATGCCCTGTTTTCAGGTGAAAACACGCTTGTTTGTCATTATTGTTTCCGTTTCCAGTCACACTGCGATTGAGAAAGTGTTCTTTTCTGTGCGACATGCATTAGAAACCAGGGTAACCTAAGACCAAACTATGTCGCGGATTTGTTAAAAAACGAAACACGTATATGTTACTGGCCACGTCTGCCACAGTCAACACACGATATTTACTACTTACTTTACATGTGGTTGCTCGCGTAAATAAGGGTTGCTGTTTGTCAAGAACAACTGTGACGGCAAAATAGCGACGGTATGAAATCACTTTGCAAAAGCTCGCTACCAGCGCACGCTTTGTCACGATCCCTATGCAGGCAGTGAATACTCACTATCGGCGCCGAGATAATCGGTAGCTGTCAGCATTCGGAGATTCTCAATCAACCCAGAGTTAGAGTATATCGTTTTTGTATGTTGTAAGCAATCAAGCGAAAGCTTACACCAAACCTGAAAGGCAACAAAGTAGAATGAAAGTTCAAACATTAGAGCCTGAGCTATACGTGTACAAGCTTTAGCTTTCAATACACTCTTACATTTCATTGCGCTCAAGGCTAGTGCGACACGTAGCGCTGCATCAGTGCTCATCAGCGTGCGATCTGCGTACATTTGCCATGCTTTATACAACGTCTTCTTCCACCCTTTGCACACTCTTAATTTTTTACACACCATTATAACTGGTGACAGGTTTGGTGTTCGGGGGAAGCTCATCCCGCCTCTTTTCACTGAAGAGGAGGTCGCCTCATCTATAGCGTTTGCTCTGCTAAAGCGGAAAGGGTTGGAAGGAGCTTCCTCCGAATTTTTAACCCTTCACTGACTATAGTTTACCGCAAAAATCACAAATTTCAGACTGCTACATTGCTTACATTTTGTGCAATAGCTATTCACAAAACCAGAATTTTTGACTACAGTCATTTTATATATCGCTGAACCCGTAAAAAAATTAATTCCGTTCATTTAATTGTGTCAGTAAATTTTTAACCTTCTCATTATTTTTGTTGTATATTAAGCGTAAGACTCCGGTACCAGCTGCTATTTTGGATTTACCAAACTCAATCTGTAGACCTGAAAGTAATTTTTTTTTTTTATTCTCATGATTTTGGTTAAAAGAAAGACACATTGAGTTAAATGAGACCCATGATCAAAAGGAAGTATATAAATTGTTTTAATATTTGATGCATTTGTTTATTCAAGCTAGGTAGAATTTCGGAAACCCACGCCACGTCCATCGCGACATCACGTTTTTCGGAAAATTCATAAAGCAAAGATTCAAACGCTTGCGCGACAAAACGACCGACCCGTGCTACAAATCTGGCCGCATTGAAATATTCGGGATTGGCCTCCGAAATTCTCGGGGTGCTAGTTGCACACCGGCCACCGCATAATATTTGAAGCGACGGTGGTTTTGTCGAGACTGTGACTCGCCATTCGCTCAGGATGATTTGCGAATTTTGTTCCGACCAGATTTACAGGAGACATGAGTTGATATCGTAGGCAGCTGCTCCCTTTGCACGGGAACTCGCGCATCCGAGACTCCTTCCACAGAGACATTGAACAGATAGAAGCAATTTGAAGACCAGGGATGTCACTTTCAAGATATAGAAAAAATATTATACTGTAGAAAAATGCCACCACACACGATTTATTTCGTGATGCACAGGTCTGGAAGGCGATCCAATCAACATTTTTGGTTACAAATCACACTAACCAAGGTTAGGGTTGAACTTTAAAGGAATTGTCCGGTCAAACTTTTTATTCAAGAAAACATTTTGACCTCCTTGTCAATAGCTGTAGGAGCAACTGCCACGACAGATCTGAATTTTGTGTGCTTCCCTGGACGAGTAATTGTATTTTAAACCATGCGTGCATAAACGGCGCTTTCCCCTTCCGCCGTCAGAGCAGCGGAGGCTCTGACGTAACATACGGCAAAGAACGCGCCGAAGTGAAGCGCCCTTCGAATTTCGTCCTCCGCGTGAGCGCTACGACATCGGATGAAAGGGGACTTTCGTTGTGTGGTTGTCACTCTCCAGACTTCTCCGCAAGATTTCCAGTGGCGAGTGAAATGTAACGCTGCGGTGCGTCGTCCGGAGCACGGTGTCGCCACGGAGAAATGAGGGGTAGGATCTGACAATTACGAGCCTGGTGTAACGTCAGATCAGGCATGGGAGCGCAGCCATTGATACTCGTGAAATTCGACACAGAGTTTTGTATAATTATCCGTCCTTGATTACACTACGGTGCCTGGAACGCGTCTCCGACTGGTATGTTTACCGCGGCCAAAAAAGTGGTCCCTCGATTTCCGCCTGAAGACGTCATACAAGTGTCCTGCTTTCGCCGGGCGCGATCCTGGCGGCGTCCCAACAGTTGTGGTGTATATGTCAGACGCCTCTTTTGCTGGAGGTCGCTCTCTTCTGTGACGGTCCACGGAAGCTACAGTAGCCGGAAGTTGGGACGCCGCGACGATAGCGACGCTCGCGTTCGCTCGTGCTTTTCGCCAGCATTTCTACGGCCAACCGCCAGGATCGCGACAGGCAACAGCATGACAGTCCGGCGTCTGTGATGTCATTTGTTGCCCCTTCGGGACCACTTTTGATGTATGGGCGGGATAGGACGCTAAACACACCAGTCGGAGACGCACTCCAGGCACCATCATTGCACTAAATTGGGGTGTTGTTTAATAGAATAAAGACGGCCCATGTTAATCTTTAGGCCACCCCAGGTAACCGTCACAAGATCTTAAGAACTTCCGGTGTTCACCGATCAATCCCTTTAATAAAAATCACTCCGAGGTTCCCTCATTAAAACATAAAGTCGTATGGCCACCTAATAGCCTAAGAAACTCAGGGTGTGTTTTATATTGCCCCGATTTCTGCTTCACGATTCTTTACTCTGTGTTTTCAAAGCCTAATGCCTCAGTCTGATTGAATGTGAACATGACCGAAAGTCGCACCGCCCCAAGTTTATTAAGATGTCATGGCCTAAGAAGAAGAGGAAGTAATTCATTCCAGTTTCGTATATTGCCTCTATTGGAACAAAAATGAAGTAGTACAAAAGAACTCGTACCAGTGTTTCAGTAGGTATTCTCCAACGCGAGACCGTGGCGTCACGCTGTTGCGATGTTGCTACGGTTGGAATGGCACAGGCACAGATGCTTCACTTCACGACAGGTTTCCGTGATGAAGTTTTGGTCAAGTTTCAGTGCACACGCCGGGACCACACCCCGCGTGGCCAAACATGGACTTTTAGTAAACAGCGAATTAAGATATAAGTGAACGTTGTGCCAAACTTTTATTCCTACTCCTTTTGTTTTCAGGTCCAGCGTGACCGAACATCCTACCGGAGCAGAGCATGCGTCCCAAGCAACTCCAATGAATATCAGTGGGCGTTATGAGCCAGCATATCCCACTGGTCAACCTTTCATACATGGTGCGGATGACATATATACAAGTGCTTCAATTACAAGACAGGCGAAGCGCTTTCCTTCTAATGGAAACCCTTCGATGTGTTGTACAACCTGTGGGGGTTATGTCCATGAAGTTTTCACACGAGTTCGCATTGTTCCTATTGGGGTAATCATTCTCAACGTGTACGCAACGTGCCTCTGCTGTGAGATTAACACGACTGCGTGCATAAGGTGCCTAATGTTAGAGGTGAAAAAGTACACGGAGCGAGACCTTCGCAGGGCCCTAAATTCTTGCTCTGATAGGTGCACACGTAACATACAAAGCCTGATTTTTCGCTCTAATATTTAATTTCTTTTTGTTTGTTTTGTCACTCTTGTTGCGAGTTCTTTTCATGCTTAATATGCAGCAAGTAAATAAACGTTTTAAAATAAAAGAAAAGTTGGGTCTCCAATCCACGCTGTGAAGGTGGTTACCCAGCGAAGCAGTGGAATCACCTGCAGCGATTATCCACTGCACTATAGCAAATGATTGAGGAAAGAAAGTAAACGTACTGTACGAGAACTTTTGAGATATAGGGTGTTTCACGTAAGAGTGAATTCATTACTAAAATTAGTGTATTCGAGGTAAACGGATAATTTTCTCGGAACAGCATCACTCGTGGTGGCGGACGTCAAAAATGCACGATACTTACTAATTAGTTCGCTATTAAACCAAAAATGAATAATTATCGTTTGAATTAGTGAGAAAAAAACATATGGTTCCAATTAGAAACTTGATGAGCGACATCGAAAACACCTAAATCAGTCGTTTTCACAAATACTTTGAGCGCACGAGAAGCATAGTAGTGAAGCAAAGTTACCACTCCTGGAGCAGATAAAAGGCTGTAAGGCGCACGCTCGATTTTTCCGTCTCTTACGAGATCCCCATCCTTGTACCTGCGCCACAGGTGGTAACATTAGCGCACGGCTACGCTTTTCACGTGCTGAAAGTCTTTTTCAAAATTACCGATTAAGTGGTTTTCGATGACTGTCAGCAAGTCTTTAATTCGAACCATATGTCTATTTTCGCTACGTAAAAATATGATTATAAAGTTTTAGTTAATTAGCGTACAGGTTAGTGTAGTGGGCGGGTTTGAGCCGAGGCGGCCGAGGTTGCACGCCGAAGCCTGGGGGCCGCGGAAGAAAGATAGACGCTCGCAGTTCCCGGCAGAAAATGCCCCAGTTTATTCTCGTCCACCTTATTTTATGTACAACCGAGAGGGCGCCACAAAGATGGCTGCGCAATCACGCCCTCTACAGTTAGTAAGTATCGCGAATTTTCGGACGTTCGCCACCAGGAGTAATGCGGTTCCGAGTAAGTTATCCTTTTACCTGGAATACATTAATTTTAGAATTTTTTTTTTCACTTTTACATGTGAAAGGCTAGTGACGTCAAAAGCTGCCGTCGCCACGGCAGCTTGCGCAACAGTAATATTTACCGAGGAAACGTATGCGTGAGCGCTACACTCTTAAAAAAAGGGTACTGTAGTATCCTCCTTAAGGGGGTAACTGACTTGCACACAGGGCAACCCCTTTTGGAGGTATCGTTACCCCCTGCATCGAGGGTGCAAACTTACCCCCTGGGTTAGGGTGCAACATTGCCTCCTTTTGGAGGTAACCTTAGTTCCTTTTGGTGTTAAAAGTGCATCCTTTATGGGTCAGCCTTTACCTCCTTTAGGGGGGAATTTCAACCCTTTTTGAGAGGTAAGACGACGTAATTGAGGGCGCTGCTTTTACCTCCTTTTGGAGGGAACTATGATTCACTTTGGGGTTGAATGCACACGATGAGGAAAACAGCTCAGAAATCGCGAACTACGAAGAACAAACACGACAGAAAAGTGCTGTCCTCTCATGTTTGTTCTTCGTAGTCCGGGCTTTCCGAGCTGTTTTCCCCATCATGTATAACAGCAACCAACTGGTCCCAGTTCACCACCTTATTACAGGTTAAATGCACACTTGATGGAATCACTTTGGAATCACATGACAATGTTTTATTGTGGCTGTCACAAACAAAATGGCATAAAAATCAATGGCATGACTAGACATCTTATAAAAGTTCTAAGATTAAACCACTAAGCGCAATAAAGGCATCTGGAACAACACTTTCGGGGCTCTAGTCGTAGCTAAAGATGAACTAGAGGCAGAATGCAACCAGGACTGCCTCAGCAGGCGACGCGGCTTCGAGATCTCCCTCCATTGCCGCATAGCTGGGCGCCTCAGAATTAATTAGGCTTGAGCTGACAGCCACCGGGTAGATTGCACTGCCTGCCTGGAACCAAAAAAATGTGGAAATCATGTGATATGAAGTTGAAACATATCATCCCCAATTTGAAAAAAAAACTGTGAAGAAATATTAGATTTTTCTAAGACGCATTTGGAGCATTTGATGGGCCACTGATTCCAGCATTATAAAGCATCGACCATACTTACCAGACGTGACCAGTTTAACTGTTGACCAACTACCACTGACTAAAATTATCACATGGCGGGTGGTAATCATAGATTAGTAAGCACTTTGTATTCACCGGTCATGTTTAAATTTGTCACCCCGATTTACTTAGGTGACTAACAAATCTTAGTCAAAGGTGTACAACTACTGTAGCAGGTTAGTATATACAAGTGCTGATTGTTGGGCGAGTTGGTATTGTACGTGAAAAAAACATGATTGCGCTTTAAGACAAGGACTGAGGAAGAACATACACCACAGAGCGCTACACCACATTAGCTACTCAGCACCACAGCAGATCCCTATGACCGCCAACCCTAAGTGCCGAACTTCGGAAAATATGCAAATATTTTTGCCGAAGTGCTCTGCCAGATGAAAATTGAATTTGTTTTATTCAGACATGAGAAGAACAGCACACAAGGACCAGAAAACATAAAAAGACCACGCCGAAAAAGACACACTCAAACGCCTTGTGTGTCTTTCTCTAATTTATTTACTCGAAGTATACCCTCAATTTTCTCTAGAAAATGAACGAACACTACACACACAAATAAAATTAAAAAATCAAGAACCTCATTTCAATTGCCCAAATGCGAACAAGAACATCAAAATAATATATCTGACTACGCTTACCTGCAGTTGCGTCCAAGGTAGCAGGCATCCAGTACCCTCGACGAAATCACCCTAGAAAGTTGACGCAGTAGGAAAGAAATATATTCAATCAACTTCAAATAATGCAAACTTAGCCATCTGACTCGCCTATTGCATGATCAGCTTTTAAAAATGCCTGCTCACACGCAGAAAAAGAAATGCCAAGACGATATACTTGCTAGTCTCTCTGCCGGCAATAACGTAATGACCTTATTCAGTAATATACTACTATTAATGTTTGCGAAGCGCACGAATAATGTCTAACTGCCGAATGTCGAACTTCGGCAAATATGTAAAAATTTTTGCCGAAGTAATTTGCCAGATTAAAATTTAAAATTGAATCTATGTTTTATTTAGACATGAGAAGAACAGTAGACAAGCACGAAAACAAAAAATAACACCGAAAAAGACACACTCAAGCGCCTTGTGGGTATTACTTTATTTATTTACTCGAAGTATACACTCAATTTTCTCTCGGAAATGAAAAAACAGCACACACACAAAATAAACATAAAGATCAAGAGCCCCATTTCAAGTGCACAAATGGGAACAAGAAAATCAAAATAAAATATTGCACTACGCTTACCTGCAGTAAACAGTGTTAAGAACTGTCACGAGATGCGTCCAAAGTAGCAGGCATCCAGTACCCTTGACGAAATCACCCTGCAACGTTGCCGCAGGACGAAAGAAATATATTCAATCAACTTCAAATAATGCAAACTTGAGCCATATCTAACTCGCCTACTTAATGATTACTTTTAAAAAAACCTGATCACACGCAAAAAAAAAAGCCAAGACAACACTATAATTGCTAGTCTCTCTGCCGGCAACAACTTAATGACCTTATTCCGTAATATACTACTTTTAATGTTTGCGAAGCGCACGAATAATTTCTAACTGCCGAATGTCGAACTTCGGCAAATATGTAAATATACTTGCCGAAGTAATTTACCAGATTAAAATTGAATGTATGTCTTATTTAGACATGAGAAGAACAGCACACAAGAACGAAAACACACACACACAAAAAAAAAAAGACACACTCAAGCGCCTTGTGTGTCTTGCTCTAATTCATTTACTCGAAGTATACCCTCACTTTTCTCTCGGAAATGAACGAACAGCACACACACAAAATCAACATAAAAATCAAGTGCCCCATTTTAAGTGCACAAACTGGAACAAGAAAATCAAAATAAAATATCGGACTCCGCTTACCTGCAGTAAGCAGTGTTAAGAACTGTCACGAGATGCGTCCAAGGCAGCAGGCATCCAGTACCCTCGACGAAATCACCCTACAACGTTGCCGCAGGACGAAAGAAATATATTCAATCAACTTCAAATCATGCAAACTTGAGTTATATCTAACTCGCCTACTGAATGATCATAGTTTTAGAAATGCCTGATCACACGCAAAGAAAATGCAAGACAATATAATTGCTAACCCGCTGCCTGTAACAACTTCATGACCTTATTCCGTAATATAATACTATCAATGTTTGCGAAGCGCACGAATAATTAGCTCAGACATTTCTATTCGGTATTTCAAGGTAACGTGACATTTTACCAAACTATTTATTAAACCTCGTTAAATTATAAAAAAAAAAAACGTTGATATTAAAAATCAGTGTTTAACACTGATTTTTCCAAATATCACCGACATTGAGAATAAATCGCGCCGGTTGGCCGGTGCCGCCAATGAATGCCTGATCGACTACTGCTCTGCGGGGAAAAAACAAAATAAAACAAAAAACAACCACCTTATGAGATTTTCAAATATCTGATCAGATCCTCAATTTAACGTCCGACGCGACACACCAACGGCCCCAAAAAGAGAAAACCTCCTACCCCCTCACGCCTTAAACGTAGGCGACACCCGATTGAAAAGGCGTCTTGCTGCCCGGCTCGCCGAACCGCCGCTCTCCCCCTTCGTCCACCCGCACACACATACACCGGGAAAAGCTGCTGGCTAAGCCACTGGTTAGCGTATGCCAACCTTCTAAATGTGCGCTAGTGCAAGCAACAGTCATTCATGTTCTTGCTCTTTATGAACTTCGATGGTCTAAACCGTGTCTGCGTTCGCGCCACACACTAATTTTATCGAACGCTCGACGCCTTCAAACGTGCCAACATGTCCGCCAACCCTTTGTCTAAGGAAGACGGGGGTCGCCTTCCCGGGCGGTCATAACCGACGCCAACTGCCGACCGCGCAGAACATTTCCTTACCTGCATACGGAGCACACGACTTGGATCTTCGACTGAAGTCAATGGAGCGCTCTCGGTGACCTCGTAAGAAGAGACTGAACCGAACAGAACAATAAAGAACGTTCCTGCACCGGGACGCCTCCGTCGAACGTTCGAGAAGAGACACCGTTATGCCGTCATGACCGGGCGCGTCGGCGGCGAAGGCGCGGACACTCTTCGGCCGGGCAGGCGCTCTCCCACGCATGCGCGAATAATCACGTGTCATACGAGGAGACCAATTAGCGAACTCGTTTGCGCCTTTCCACAGCCAATCGCAGCGCCCAGGCTTTGGCAGTGCAAAACAGGTGCACCCTCTGGGAGATAATACATGCCGCCTTGGGGCCCCTACGCGGCGAACTTCACCTGGTAGCACCGCATTCTTCGTGTTTGCTGCGCTTGAGGAGGTAAAAAGCGGAGCGCTTTACCCCTGGGCGGGAGGAGGGTGGTAAAGGCGGTCTGTTACCTCCTTTTGGTCCCCTTTTTTCTAAGAGTGTACGTGCTTCGCATTGTTATCAGGAGCGCCTTATCATCAGTTATCTGTTTTGGAGGCTTGTTTTGTGCGTGTTCTTTATTGAAACAAATGCTGTGCTCTATGTTGTATGCGTGATACACACTTTTCGCTTCAGTCACTGAAGTTGTCGTTTTTTGTTCGTGAGGACGCTGACTCGAAAACTCTTTTACGAGTCCTATACAGCTTCGCTGTAAAAGACTCAGGAACTTAATTGAGCACATTGTAGCTATTTGTGTTACGAAAGTTGGAGCTGTATTTGCGCTTAGGTAGCCTTCTACGGTAACTGACGGCAGCTAAAAAAACGCCGGCGAGGCAAGCCCCATGCGGCTGATTATTGCCGGGCAGCCGATGGGATGGCGGCATCAGATTATAAGATCGCCGAAGAAAAAACTCCAAAGCAAGATGCATGAACGTAAGTCGTACTCTGCGTGTCTCAAGGGAGATTCACCCGCAATTTATTTCTAGCCTTTTCCTCATATATGGCGCTCAATGTTTTCGGGAAAAAAAAAACGAGTTGCATGCTCTCAGCTGTGCATGCAGTTCGGACGCTTGGTGAGGGCTCGGTTCACGGACTGTTCGCCGCCGATTTAGGCAAGCTAGATTTTGTTCGCCCGGCGTCCGCAACTACCAGCAGAGTCCGACAGCCGTCGCGGGGAACGAGCAGTACAGTCGAAGAAATGGCTCCGATTTCCTAAAGCCCCTTCATGTTTTGAAAGTAGCACAAAGTGCTTCGATGCACGAGGCACGTGCCACGTGCAGCCCTTGGGAACATCATGGCGACACAGCGCTGCACGGAGCCAACCTTACTGGAGCAAGCTCATTTCGGCAGCTCCCTCTTCTCGCCTGCAGAGGCGAGTGGCCCAGGTTATGGTGGCTATATTGGGGAGGTGTGCCGAACACAAAATCGATAGCATCCTACTTGTTCTTGACGTCGGCGGCACCGGTACCCTGTGCCTGGTGCCATCGGGTGGCGCAGAGTGGCACCACGCGTAGGAGTGCGCTTTGCATGAGCACGTGTAGTGCGAAACGCTCTCGTCCCACGCGCGCTCGCGCACAACACGTGAGACTCTTCACGCCACACCCCTTCGAGCAGAAATGCACCGGTATCCTGGCTACAGCGCCACTTTACGTCATGAAGCAGCGGCACGTGGAACAACACAAGAATGCGGAGCGCTCGGAACACCTCCCCTTATTAGAGGCGAGATGTTTCGGTGGCGCCCTCGTTCAGCTACCTTTCGTGACGTCATTACCATTTGAACAACAAGTTCGACGGTGTTTGTAATGGGCATGGTGGAAGCCTGACATCTTAGCGCTCTCAAAGCAACACTGCCAACACCGTCAAAATTAAAGTTCTTTCATTCCTCTTATTTCCGTCGATGATAAATCCTTTGTTGACGTCATAGTCAGAATTCGTCCAATTGTGGTGGGCCGACCACAGCGACGCTATCGTTCGCTCACGTCGCCTATACATGGGTTGCACGTGACGTCATATCCTTCCTCCTTTCTGGTGGCCAAAACCTGCCGTTATACTTCGTTTCCCCTTATGTGCGAGCGAAGGCAAAGCTGGAAGCGTGAGCACGGAAGCTCCGTGCGTTCAGGCTTTGCTCGAGCGCGCAAGCTGGGGAGAAAAGCACAAAGAGCTGGTCTCGCGCTTCTAGCTTTGGCTTCGCTCGCAGATAAATTGAAACGAAGTATAATGAAGCTGTGCTCACTTGTTTCCGCTCGCTCGCGACGCTTGTGTACTGCTCGCAGATTATGCACAGTAAAGGCTACGCTCGAGGAAGTTCGGCCACCAGAAAGGAGGACCAAATTACGTCAGTGCAACCTATGTATTAGCGGCGAGATGTTTCGGTGGCGCCCTCATTCGGTTACCTTTCGTGACGTCATTACCTTGTGAACAACAAGTTCGATGGTCTTTGTAATGGGCATGGTAGAAGCCTGAAATCATAGCGCTCTCAAAGCAACACTGCCAACACCGTCAAAATTGAAGTTCTTACATTCCTCTTATTTCCGTCGATGAGACATACTTTGCTGACGTCATAGTCAGCATTCGGCCAATTGTGGTGGGCCGACCTCAGCGACGCTTTCGATCGCGCACGTCGCCAATAGACCTTTCCAAGAAAGAGCGTATGGCCGGTGCCATTTCCAGTGTGCGTGCGTATGGCGCGTGCTTTGCTCGTTTTCCGGAGCGACGCACACGCGCGTGATGAGCTGTGGAGATCGCACGCTGGGCTGTGGATTTGTAAACATTACCCAGGTGGCGGTCACGAGAACTAGCGGCGCTGCAGTCGGATCTTACTTCCCTGTCTCGCGCGTCATCTACTACCACCGCGTTACAGTGTTCTAGAGAGTTGTAGTGGCAAGAGCGGCGGCCACCGCGTGAAGATTTTGCGCGTAGAAGACACCGTAGCACTGCTGTTCTGTGCCCTAGGAACTGTGGCAAGAGGCTTGAATAAAAAAGAACGAAGCGCCGGCGACACACGCGCTGCATGTCTAGAGCCCAGCGGACATGGCCTTGTCTCGTCCTTCCTAGATATTTCTACAGGAACGTGCCCCAGTCAGCCTCGTCGTCAGCACTGCTCGGCGTGTACTACTGTGGTTCGACTGGAGCTTTTCGCGACGCAGAACAAGTGCTATTGGGGAGGAGATCGAACAGTCACGCCTCTAGCGGTGCGTTTTAGCTGTGGGGACAACAAACCGTATTTTCTTGTTTGTTTTTGATCCGAGAAATCGAAGATGACGATTCGAAGGCCACTCCTCGTGCGACCAAAGCACTGGTCAGAGCAAAGCGCTCGTGCCCACACCGTGCTCGGCCAGGTTCAATTTCTTTGTTATGCTGTGTTGGTAAACACCGGGCTGTGGGGACAACAAGCTCGCTAAACACCCGGCTGTGGGGTTTTTAATCTAAATGTACTTTATGCGCATGTGCGCTTTTACTCTTTTACGTATGTGTTCTATTAAACTTCAGTTGCAAGTTACGCCCTGTCCTGTGTGCCTCACTTCTCTGTCCTTGTCCCTTTGGCGTATTTCCCACCATATGTCGCTAAAGCGCCCCCTATAGTTCGATCTCCTGCCCAATAGTGAAATATTGTAGGTTTTCCTTTGCAATAATGCCTCTAGAGTGTGTGCTATCCTCTACTTTTATTATTCGCGTGTTTTTGAAGGAGATCATTTGATTAATATCGACCCTCCCTTCCCCCCTTCTCAGTACTGACAGGTCGTTCAGCAACGCTATCACTTGGGCTGCACGCTTAATAGCTACGAAAGAAACCACGCGATACTGATATAACAAGGAAAAATAGACAAATAAATCTTAATAAACCTCACTTTTTTATTGGTGAGAGGAACAATAAACTGGTGTATTGTTTTTTGTCATCGTGTTGCTGATGCGGGGACCAGCGTTTGTAAGGTGCAAGGCGGAGCGCGTTTGGGAACGGCCAAGGTGCCACTGCAACTGGCGAACATACAACAAATTGTTTTTTTTTGTGGAAGGCAGTCTATGAAGAAAAAACACCTCAATTGGGAGTACATGAAGCATTAAAATACAATATGAACACAAACTTCAACAATCCCTAATATGAAAAAAAAACTATTCTCAACTCACTGCTTTGACTTTTCAAAAGTGGTAATGCACTTCATCGACATACGCAGCAAGCACATGCCAGATATCCAGCAACATAGTACGCAAAAAGACTACAAAATAGTCATAATATATTGCGGCATAGAATCCTAACCTCTTCGCCATTGACGACGGTGTGGAGGGCCGATGACCAGGAACTGGAAGAAAGCCTGAGGTAGCCAAGCTCGAGCATGTGCTCAAAATCTTGCTTCGCTATCCGCAGGCGATCTGGAGCTAGGCGTCTAGGTCGAGCAAACACCGGAGGTCCTTTCGTCTCGATATGGTGCGTCACGGTGTGTTTCAACGGTATGTCCCCTGAAGTTGGACGAAACACCTTGGGGAATTTGTCGAAGATATCCTTCCACTGGGAGGTGAACTCCACTTGGGAGAGGATGGGCGCCTCTTGGACTCCCTTCGCAGATATTCCTTGCACGGTGAGGCGTGTCTCAACGTCGTGAAGCCGTTTTCGCTTTACATCCACCACGAGCGCGAAATGTCGGAGAAAGTCGGCTCCTATGATGGGTTGAAGAACGTCGGCGATTAAGAAAGCCCACCGAAACGTCCGTCTGAGGCCGATGTCGAGAGTTATTGACTTTTGTCCGTACGTTATAACTGGTGAACCATTCACTGCATGCAGTGACGGGGTGTCTTGTCGATGCCGTCGATGTTCCAGCGTAGGCGGAACGACGCAAATCTCGGCCCCCGTGTCTACTAGGTACCGCACCTTGGTGGTTCGGTCGGTTATGTAGAAAATACGGTTGGACTCCAGGCCGGCTACACCATCCGCCTCTAGTGTGCGGCCTTGCCGTTTCCCGTGAAAGTACACGGAGGTTGGCACTTCTTGGCTTCATTGCCGTGACGGTACTGGTACCAGCATAACTGGTGTTTTGCATGAGACTTGCGTCGGCGGCGTTCTTCGTTGGTTCGTCGACTTGTTCTCGGGGATCGGGAGTGACACATGGGGAGGTCATTGAGCTCTCGCGTGAGTTGATCCATCCTGGCTTCCATCCGAGAATTGGAAGATAGCAGCTGGGCAGTCTTGTCCTCCACGGCCGGCGATGGTCGTGCGGCATGGAGTGTAGTGTAATGTGTTTGCACAGCAGAGATGGATGGAAAGCCCGCGTCCATGATTTGGTCGGCCATCCGAGCCAACGTGGCGGTGGAGTCGGTGGTCGATGTGCTTAATATCATGCGGACTGGTTGTGGTAGCCTCTGGAGAAAAAGTTCTCGGAGAATCGTTGTATCCATGTTCGCAGCTTTATCTCCTAAAAGCTGTTCCATGCGTCGTAGCAGTTCTGTCGGCTTCCTGTCACCTAGTTCTTCTGCCGTCAGGAGTTGCTGCAGCCTGCGGTGTTCCGACTCTGTTGTTCGTCGGATGAGTTCATTCTTCAAGTATTCATAGGGCTGGTCTTCTGGTGGAGCGCGAAGGATGTCCCGAACGACTGCTGCCGATGACTGCGGCAGAGCGGAAATGACGTGGTCGAACTTTGTCTAGGACGATGTTTTCTTGTTCTTTCGGAAGGTCGACTCAATCGTGAGGAACCAGAGTTCCGAATCAGCAGCCCAGAATTCCGGTAACTTGAAGTTGACCGCAGCGACAGCAAACGTTGTTAGGTCGCCCGACGAGGCGGAAGCTTGAGTGACGCTCATCTTTCCAAATGAGTGCAGATGTTCCAAGGCGAAATCACTGGTTGATGGAAGCCACTTGGCGGGTAGGAGGTCTTGTTCCGTGTCTCGGGTCACCTGTTTGTAGCAAGAAAGATATTCTCATTTGCTAACAAATTGTATATTTACATTATTTACAAAAGAGCCAAAATCTAAATATCCTGGAACGTGGACTGCGTAGCCCTTCACCTTGTCATCTCGAGCCCCCGCGTGCAAGTGATCGTGCTTTCTCGTGTTGGTGGTCTTCGTCTTCTTTACTCGCTGTAGCGTGCCGCTACAGGCACATAGTCCCGAAAGATAAGGCGCGGTTCAAAATGTCTCTCGCACACCGCTGATGTCTCGGCGAGGCGTTTATTTTCTCGATTAAGATTTTTTTTTCACCACTGTAGTCTGCGCGACTCCTCCTTTGGCGCACGAAACAGCGACGGCTTACGATCGCTGGGGCAGCCCTTGTTGACCGTGTAGCCCGACTTGCATCCCGGCGCGAAGCATGGGTGCGTCCGTCTTTTTCCTTGCATTATGACCGAGACGGCAACGGAACGGGGAAGACTCCCCACACATTACACCACAAAGAAAAAGGCGGTAACGTGCTACTTTCCGGGAGAAGCGTTTCCGCCTCAGCTTCGTCGGCTTGCTTCGGCTCATCGCACATCTTTCTCTGCCACTAATTCGCACAAGGATCTCGTGCACCAAGGGCAGCTGCCAACGCTACGAGCTCGCGCTTATAGCCTTCGCTGCGGTTCAACGTAAGGTGAAATGGAGTATAGACCTTTCCAATGTTTACAAATCCACAGCCCAGCGTGCGATCTCCACAGCTCAGCACGCGCGTGTGCGTCGCTCCGGAAAACGAGCAAAGCACGCGCCATACGCACGAACACTGGAAATGGCACCGGCCATTCGCTCTTTCTTAGAAAGGTCTATAGGAAGGACGAGACGGACCATGTCCGCTGGGCTCTATACTTCGTTTCAGCTTCGGTCCAGACGCAGCCAAAGCTACAAGCGCGAGCTCCGGGCTTTCAGCATCCCTGCCAAGCACGCGCGCTCGTGCAGTGCAAGCACTGTTCTGGACCACATGCTCGCACTTCTAGCATCGGCTGCGTCTGGACCGAAGCTGAAACGAAGTAGACATGAAGCGCATGTGTCGCCGGCGCTTCGTTCTTCTTTATTTCATGCTACGTTCGGGAGAAGCGTTCCGCCTCAGCTTCGTCGTCTTCTTCGCTCATCGCACATCTTTCATCTGCCACGAATTCTCCTAGGAACTCCAGCGCCATTCGCGGCATCTACGTTGACCGTCTTCACGCGGCCCATTGTAAGCGGGCGCCGCTCTTGCCACTACACCCTCTATACTTCGTTTCAACTTATCTGCGAGCGAAGCCAAAGCTATAGAAGCTCGAGATTAGCGCTTTCTGCGTTTCTCCCCAGCTCGCACGCTCGAGGAAAGCCTGAACGCACGGAGCTTTCGTGCTCGCGCTTCCAGCTTTGCCTACGCTTGCACATAAGGTGAAACGAAGTATAGAACAGTGTAACCGCGTTGAAAGCTTCCTTTTCTTTTTCTTTTATTCTTTTTTTTTTACTTCCATGTGTATAATAGCAAAAAAAGATGATGAAGATGAACTGTAATTCACCACAGAGACCAAAGACAGAGCATTGCGAGTGTTCTTTCTTTGAGGGTTTGCAATTTATTTTTGTGTGCCTCTGTTTCCTTGTGCTGTGAAGTGTTAGTATGAATAACCAACTCGCCCAAGCTCAAGCATTGCTATTTGTGGTAATAATCACGTTTATGCGTTTCAATAAAACCCCGAGAGGGGGCGGCCAGTTGGGGGCATGTGCTTAACCGACCTTGCTGGTGCGGTGCTGTCTCTCTGGGTGTGGTCAATCCGAATTATCACGATATGGTGTCAGGAGTTGGGTTCGAACGGCCACAGCAGTGAAAAGGGCAGACGTGACGGGCGGCGGTCACAACAGAAGAGGCGTCCGACCGGGAAGAAAGAAAACGGTAGGGTTGTCCGGGTGCGTCAGAGACAAAGATGGCGGCGGGCGAGCATCGGGAAACCAGGGGGGCTATGTTGCGCTTTTTGGACTCCCAGGAGACTTGGAAGAGGGAAGTGACGTCAACGACTAGAGAAACGCAGATTGGATGTTGACAGAAGAAAACAAAATCAACATCCAATCTGCATTTGCTGCGTTGTTGACGTCACTTCCCTCTCCCTAGTCTCCTGGGAGTCCAAAAAGCGCAACATAGGGGGCCAGGCCAGCCTACGGTTTCGCGCCACCGACGGTGTTCGACTTTCAACGCCCAGAGGAGTGGACGGCCTGGTCCAGTCGTTTCCTCAGGTACAGAAGGGTCTCTCGACTCATCGAGTAAGAAGGAGCAGCTCAAGTAGACGCTCTAATCTACTGCCTAGGGGGAGATGCCGAGGACATACTCGCCGCAGCAACGCTGACGGAAGAAGACAAAGTGGACTTCGAAAAGGTGCTGGAAGTATTCAAAATCATTGCATCGGAAAAAGAAACGTTATTTACGAGCGAGCGAGGTTTCATCAACGCAAGCAAGAACCTGGCGAGACCGTCGAGGCCTTCGCAACGGCCCTACACAGACTGGTGGCCCACTGCGAATACGGAGCACTCAAAGAAGAATTGGTGCGCGACCGCCTGGTGGTCGGCTTACAAGACGGGAAGCTGTCAGAGACGTTACAAACTGATCCCGAACTCACCTTGGAGAAGGCGTTACAAAAGGCGAGACAAAAGAAAGCCGTACGAAGGCAGCAGGCTGTCGTGCGCCAGGAGAACCCAGCAGAGGCACTGTGTGTCAACGCCCTCCGGAAAACGTCGAGTAAAGTCCGCTCCAGTTCCGGAGACCAAACAAACGAGACTGCGGGGTGGAAGAGCCCACCACACGGTTGCTGGAAGTGCGGCGGACAAAGCTTTTATGAAAAGAGCAACTGCCCGGCATCCACGTCCAAATGTCACTCCTGTGGCAAGAAAGGCCACTGGCAAAAGATGTGCTACAAGAAAACTACGAGAAGTAACCACAGAAAAGAATGAACCTTTACAGGAAAGATGGTCACTGGGCGCACTCAAGGAGGGCAGCAATGCATCAGCATGGAGAAAAGAGCTCAGCGTCAATGGAAAGCCAATCACTTTCAAGATTGACACCGGGGCAAATGTAAATGCGGTGCCACTGAGGGCTGTTAGAGATGTGAGTGCAGTACGACCCACTGCAGTGAAACTCTACGGTGCCGGCGGACAGCCACTGAAGGTGTTGGGAAAGGTTCAAGCCACCCTAGGCTGTGGAAACAACAGCGTCCGAGATGAGATGTATGTTATACAAGGGCTGGAAGAACCTCTGCTGAGTCGTCGGGCGAGTACGGGTCTAAAGATTGTACAGCTGCTGCAAGCGGTTACAGCAGACCCAGGTGCCAAGTACAAAGAAAAGTTCCCAGGAATGTTCAATGGTCTCGGGGAAATGAAAGGTGACTACCACATCAAGCTCGAGGAAGGTGCAAGCCCAGTGTCAGTAAACACGTCACGAAGAGTGCCCTTGGCTCTGTTAGATAAGGTCAAGGCCCAGCTGACGGAGATGGAGAAAGACGGCATTATTAGGAAAATCGTAGAGCCGACTCCCTGGTGCTCAGCTATAGTGGTGATCCCCAAATCAAGTGGGGAAGTCAGGATTTGTGTTGACCTGACAAACCTCAACAAGTGCATCGAAAGGGAGAAGCTTGTCCTCCCGTCGGTAGAAGAAACTCTGGGGCGTCTCGCTGGTGCGAAGGTTTTTTCAAAGTTGGATGCCAAAGCGGGATTCTGGCAAGTGAAATTGGCTGAAGACTCACAGCTGCTCACAACTTTTATAACCCCCTTTGGCAGGTTCTGTTTCCAAAGGCTCTACTTTGGCATCTTCTCGGCGCCTGAGCACTTCCAAAGACGTATGAATCAAGTTCTTGAGGCGATACCTGGAGTGTTGTGTCACATGGATAACATTTTGATCACGGGAAGAGATCTCGAAGAACAGGACGAGAGGCTGGAGGAGGTTCTTTCGAGACTGAATGCTGCGGGAATCACACTTAACGACAATTGCGAGTTCGCAAAAACATCTTTGAAGTTCTTGGGACACATCCTGAGTGCGGAAGGGATTCAGCCAGACCCCGAAAGAGTGAAGGAAATCATGAACTTCCGGGCACCGGACACCGCTACTAAATTTCGTCAGTTTATCGGCATGGCTAACCAGGTTGGACGGTTTATACCCAACTTGTCGGAGAAGCTAAAACCCATCAGAGATCTCAGAAAGGACGCAGAATGGAACTGGGACGCCCAGCAGCAAGGATCATTCGACCAGGTGAAGCGAGACATCGCGGAAGCTACAATCGCTGACACTCTATGATCCCCGACAGCAGCTGATCGTGTCGGCAGACGCCTCGGCTTATGGGCTAAGCGCAGTGCTGTTGGAGAAGGCATAGACAAGGACTGGTGAGCCCGGTCGCTTTCGCATCCAAAGGACTGAGTGAGGCGGAAGGAAGGTACGCGCAAATAGAAAAGGAGGCTTATGCGGTCACTTGGCATGCGAACGCTTTGAAAAGTTCCTGATAGGAACCAAGTTTAATGTGCAAACGGACCACAGACCCCTAATTGCGTTATTGGGTGACCGAGAGTTGAATACCATTCCTGCGAGAATCCAGAGGTTCAAGCTCAGACTCATGCGTTTCAGCTACTCCATAGAACATGTTCCCGAGAAGGATTTGTGGACGGCAGATGCTCTCTCGAGATCCCCAGTAGAGCCCCCTGAGAAGATGGAAGAGGAGTTAGGGGCGTACGTCCAGCTTTTGTCAAGTTTCCTGCCAGCTACGAGTCACTATCTGGACGAAGTACGCACTGCTCAGAGTCAAGATTCTCGTATGTTGCAAGCTAAGAGATTACTGTGCAAAGGGCTGGCCCCACAAGACGGACATCTTACCAGAGATCGCTCCTTACTTCAGGAACAAGGACAGCCTCACGGTACAGGGCGATCTCCTCGTGAACGACAATCGGTTAGTAATCCCGAAGGTATTGAGAGAGAAAGTGCTGTGCCAATTACATGCAGGGCACCAAGGAGTCTCCAAGTGCAGAGAACGAGCAAGAATGTCAGTGTGGTGGCCAGGACTCAGCACTCAGTTGCAAGAGGTGGTTACCAACTGCAAGAAGCTGCATCCAAGAGCGCATCCGCAAAAGTGGAACCTATGATAGCATCGGAGCTCCCTGACTATCCATGGCAACGTGTTGCAGCCGACCTGTTTGAATTGAACGGCAAGCACTACCTTGTAGTTGTAGATTACTACTCCAGATTTATAGAAGTGTGTCTGCTGAAGCAAACAACATCGGAAGCGATTGTGGCGGACCTAAAGTCTGTGTTTGCCCGCCATGGGATACCGGAGGTGTTCAGGTCAGACAACGGACCGCAGTTCGCGTCCTAGAGTTTTGACGAATTCACAAGAAAGTACCAGATTCGCTACATAAAAAGCAGCCCACACTATCCCAAGAGTAACGGGGAAGCAGAACGCATGGTAAGAGTTGCCAAAGACATCCTGAAAAAGGCCGAAGACACGGACCTGGCACTTTTGATCTACAGAACTACACCAGGCCCCTGCGGATTTAGTCCAACTCAACTACTCATGGGACGGCAACTACGTACAACTTTGCCTATGTTGCCATCCATGTTAACCCCGAAAATGCCAAACCACGCGGATTTCCGAAGAAAAGATAAGGAAGAGAAAAGAAGGCAGGCCCAAGGATACAATCAACGGCACGGAGTAAGCTGCCACAAGGAGCCGTCCATCGGTGTTTCTGTCTGGGTCAGAGAACCTGGCACGTCGGGGCAGATTGTGAGGAAAACGAACACCCCGAGATCCTTCGTGGTGGAGACACCGTCTAGACAACTCGTCCGGAATACATACCATTTAGTCCCAGCAGAAACACCTTGAAAGAGTGCTGAAACCGGGTACAATGAAGACGAAGAAACGATTTGCGAACAAGTGATCAATCCAGGCGAGAATGTCCAGACCCCGTGCGTTAAGGACAAAGAACCGACATCGGAACAGATACTCGACCCAGAGGGAGGTCCCGCTACGGCTCTCGTTCCGGAAGAATCTGTCATCGACTCCGGCACAAGGAAAGAGGAGCCCTCCACTTTCACAAGAGCTGGGCGACGAATCATTCGGACCCAAAGATTCAGAAACTAGTTTCAAGCCCATTGTATAGAAAGGGGGATGTGGTAATAATCACGTTAGTGCGTTTCAATAAAACCCCGAGAGGGGGCGGTCAGTTGGGGGCGCCTGCTTAACCGAGCTCGCTGGTGCGGTTCTGTCTCTTTCGGTGTGGTCAATCCGAATTATCACGACACTATTCAGACTTGGCGGGCAAGACAGTCCGGAAGTAAGACTCGACTGCAGCGCTGCTAGTTCTCGTGACCGCCACTGAGCCCACGTCGCAGACGGAGCTGTGAAACTGAGCTTTCTCCGGTAAAGTTGCACTGAGCTACATTCAAGACGCCTTGTTCTTCCCATAAGTGGGGCGCGGCACGTGTCTCGAGCACTTCTACAACAACAAACTGCGCCACTTCTTCCAGGATAGAGGGGCTTTACGATTTCCGGCTGGCTCCAAGCAACAACGCTGAAACCATTCACACGTATTTTGTGAACACACCATTTGCTGATGTTGTTGATCGTTTGTAGTGTACTCGAATTTTCAGGGTTTGCAAGTGCGTCATTTGTACGCAGATGAGGTCACTCACGCAACTGACACCTTGACACCGTGTATTGAATTGGTCAGCGTTCATTGCTTGTTCGTTTTATGGAATTTGGTTTTTGACGATTACACGGCGGGATGTTGTAATACATTTTTTCGGTGCGAATTTGGCCGGTAATATTTGCTCCACTGAGTTCAGCCTTTAGATGCGAGCCTGTATCGCGCAGCGTCAGATGATGCACGAGTGACGGTCGTAGATAGAAGTGGGCGTCTTACCGTGGTTCCATTTTTTCGCAATTGTACGCACCCCTTACAGAAATGTCATATATGACCCAGATATATTTGATATAGGGCCGTATATGGGTATATAAGTAGACATATAAGGTCATATATTGCCATACAAGGGCTGAAATCAGGGCAGATATGGTAAGGTGACACCATATATGACGCGATATATTGCCAGATAAAGTCATATATGGTGCCAGTGGCTGTCATATATAACTGTATAGGATGCCTGATACTCCTGTATATGGCACTATATGGTGCCAGTCAACATGTAGATGCAGGTAGCACTCCGCGTCGGCCGGTATCGGGACTACGCCGGCCCGCCCATGGTAACAGGATGGCAGCACCTGGCCATGGGCGCCGGGAAGCTACCGGCCCCGGCCGGCGTCGGGGTTTCGTCTTGCTCACTGGCCAGTCCAGCCGTAGAAGTTACAGTGACTGGCCGGCATCGGTATTTTGCTGTCTTTGATGGCCAGTATTTACGGAAGTTCAGTAACTAGCCGGCATCGGTATTTTGCTGTCTTTGATGGCCAGTATTTACATGGAAGTTCAGTAACTGGCCGGCATCGGTATTTTGCTGTCTTTGATGGCCAGTATTTACATGGAAGTTCAGTAACTGGCCGGCATCGGTATTTTGCTGTCTTTGATGGCCAGAATTACATGGAAGTTCAGTGACTCGCCGGCATCGTCGCTTTACTGTTCGCAGGCTGGCGAGCCCCGGGAACTTCCTTTTACTGACCGGCATCGTTTTATTTTTTTGCCTTTTTCACTATGCAGTCAATTCATTGAGATTACGACGAACTGCGGCAATTCATGAATAGCGAGTGGAAATGTTTGCGTTGATCAATCCTTCGTAAATGACTGCCGACGCTGGCGTATTTGATCCCACTATGGCAAGGCTGACGTGTTTTATCGCGAAAACGCGAGAAAAAACAAAGCAGTGAGGAAAATTTGCAGTCCAGGATTTGAGAATCTGACCCCCTACGCCACGAAAATTAAATTTTACAATGCCGAACGATACTTTTTTCAGGAAGTTAGTTTATTTTGATGTACTATACTTAATGTCCGGCGTTATACGCACGTGTTTGGCTCTGATAAAAACTAAAAAATTGTATAGCGGAGCCTCGAATGAAAAAAAAAAGAAAAAAGACGTGGCATGATTGAGCACACGCTTTGAGTTACAAAAGCAATAATAAACATTACTTTCCAGGAACTAGAAAAGTAAGAGATGTGTTTATTGCTTATGACGCCACGAGAGGTACATAACTCTCATTAGAGATCATTTTATTGGTGATTTTAATCTAGTGTGAAAATATGCTATTTCAGGCAGGAATCGACTGTTTTATGTGGTAGTTACGATCATCTAAGAGAAATATTTTAAATGTTCGCATAGCCAAACGATATCTGTCTCTTAATAGCTTATGTTATACGGCATACCGTACCAGAGGAACGCGAATATAAAAACTTTTTTTTCTTTACTCAAAAAAGCGAGAAACACCAATGCGTTGTGGATGTTCACACTGCTAGGTTTGTGAATGTGACCCCTTGACGCTACGAAAAATAAATGTTACAATGCCGAACGATACCATTTCTGAAAGCTAGTTTAATTATCCGCGCTGTACTTGAATCTCAGGAATAAAAAAGTGTTTAGGCCTAACAATAAGTAAAACTGCGGAGCACAACCTGTATAAGTAAGACCAGGCGGCACGCGGGGGATAGCGCTGATCTACCAGAACAAAATTAAATACTACTTTCCGGAAGTCAGAAAATTAAGAGATGTGCTTAATACGTAGCGCGCTATGAGCTCCACTAAATTACTGCCTTAAAATGGCGGTATTTTTGTTTCAATAGTGGGTAAAGATGACCGCTTTCATGACAAACTTTGGCTTCATCACTGTGGCAGTGTTACCACTTACACATTTTCCCATTTTGCTCTCAATGTGCCCATTATTATTATTTTTATTTCTTCGTTGAAAGGACTTGCGCTGTTTGCTTACTACACTG
Source organism: Ixodes persulcatus (assembly GCA_013358835.2). Taxonomy (NCBI): domain Eukaryota; kingdom Metazoa; phylum Arthropoda; class Arachnida; order Ixodida; family Ixodidae; genus Ixodes; species Ixodes persulcatus. The sequence goes on along the minus strand of JABSTQ010000078.1, from coordinate 6,501 downwards.
ATCCACCTATTAGCACGGAGGGAGCGAATCATCCCGGCAAAACAAGAGGGCCACGGTTTCTGAATTGCATCAATTCAAACGTGGGCTCACACTTTTTATTTTCACCTTCTGCGTGATTGTTACCCTGAAGAACGGTGCCGACGACAGCATTAACATAGAACATATTTAAAATAATAAAAACTAATACGAAAAGGTGAAACAAAAATATTTAAAATAATAAAAAGTAATACAAAAAGATGAGAAAAAAATATTTAAAATAAAACTAATACAAAAAGGTGAGAAAAAATATTTAAAATAATAAAAAAATAATACAAAAAGGTGAGAAAAAAATTAAAAATAAAAACGAATACAAAAAGGTGAGAAAAAAAAATATTTAAAATTATAAAAAGTAATACAAAAAGATAAAAAAAAATATTTAAAATAATAAATACTAATGCAAAAAGGTGAGGAAAAATATTTAAAATAAAAAAATACAATAAAAATGTAAGAAAACAGATAGCGTTTACCGCGATTCGAACCAACGACCACACGCTCAGCTAACCAGAGCGTCAACCTCCCGGCCGACCTTGGCTCTTTTTCTAGAAGGTTGCATGCACGCCGGTCGTGGTTGCATGTCTGCTGAATTCGTTTTGAACCATTGCAGGCTTAGTTTCGTATTTATTATTTTGCAACATGTTCAGGGCTTTTTCATAATATTGCGGCGATATTGACGTGCGCAATAATTTATTATTGTTGTGTCTTTTATGAGTTTTATAATGCGGTTTGCTGATCGTTTTATTTCAAACGTGTTGAAGATTCGAATTCAATCTCATCGAATCAACGGCCTATGTTTCGCACGTTTTGCCGGCCGTGTGCGTTTGAATGCCTGTGTTCACGACCGGCTAACGGTCCAATTACCCGATTAGTGGTGATGCGTGGAGTTTGCCTTAGTTTCAAATGTGTCCGACAAAGACGGAAGTGACTGTGGGACGTGGAACTACGTCAAATCTGCTCAACAGCCAAGATCATGCCACGGGATCGAAGTAAGTTAGTTTTTTGTTCGTTAGGGCTAGATTATTTCCTGCGTTCAAAAGACTTGTTATTGTCTGTAGATCGCTTGCTTTTACCAGTATTACTAATTGTGCGCGAATGGTGTTATGCGAGGCTGTTTTTCTTTTTTCCCCGATGCAAAGGCTGTCTACTCGTTTAAGTTCGATCAGTAGCGGCGGAACTCTTTGGGAGACGGGGTGGGGGTGGGGGGGGGGCAAAGGCGGAAGAGGAGGGGGGGGTTGATTTCCTCCCTCCGCCGTATTGTTTGCTGGTAAGCTAGAATGTCTGGAAGAGCGCGGTGCCCCTCCATCGCCGACGCCACTCTCCCTACTTGCGTGCTGAGAGCTGGACCCGACTAAAAACAGCGATTGATTGATCGAGGAAGTCCGTAGCTTTCGCCGCCCCAGTCGTCTGCAGACGCCTTCATTTTCGCAATTCGTACTCAGAAAAGAATTGCCAAAAATTGGTGCCGCGATGAATTCACCCCATGGTGACTAATGCATAGCATACCACTTCCGATCGCAAGAATTTGTGCCCGCGAAATAATTTTTGACGCCGGCACTTATTCCTCGCGAAATATCGAGCTCTAAAGATCATTTGCAGTACACGTGTTTCGTATGATCCAACGCACGTGTAACGAATTTCACACCTCCAAAAACACTCAGGCTTCTTTCAATGGTGAAACATTTATTCTCTTCTTACTGGCGTTTGTTTAGAGGCTATCAAGTATTAATTACAAGCTTCTAGGGAAATGTACAAGCATCTCCTCAATTAAGGTAGTGTCTCGCCAGGTTTTGATATCTATATTTTGTTCAGTGTAAGTATATAGTGTTAGACATACCTCACCCCATCCCTGTTTTTCCTGTGGTACTCCCTTCAGCGAATGGTGTAAGTTGTAATTGTTTTTCGCTGTTGCATGATTGTAGTAAGGTGGTGAGATGGTACTAATTGGACACCTTGAAAAATAGTTTGCAAAAAGCCAAGGAGACAGGGAGAGTAATACGTAGACCTCATGCGAGCGCAGACTGAACTCGCATAAATCAGAGAAGGGAGAAATAATGTATGCGGAAGGAGCTCGAGCACAGGCCCAAGTGGAACGCGCTGATTTACCTGTAAGCAAGAGCAGATTTTAAAAACATAATTTTTATGTCAGTTAAGGTAACAGATGGATGGCTAATACATAAAAACAGCTCAATCTCTCTCTAAAATCTATGATGGAGTGTCACCTACCTATGCACTGTTTACACTGCTCGTGTATGTCATCCTTAGGAAAAACGTGAATAATTAGCAGATACTATAAAAAAGCATACAAGAGAATTATTTTAGGCCTTTATTATTCTTAGTATGGGCGAACAATGTGTCTGCACATCCGTCTGTTACATGAGCTGCCGACGAAATCGTTTTTACAGTCTTATGCCTATGGGTGAATTAGCACATTCCACTTGGACCTGTTCGAACTTTTGCTAAAGCTCCTTCCGTATTCTTTATTTTTTCTCTTTTCCAATTTATTTGTGTTGGGAGTTTGCACTGGTATGTAGTGTATGTATTCATCTCCTTTATTCCTTGTTTTTTGTGTGCTATATTTCAAGATGTTCAATCAGAATGAACTCACCGCCTTACTGCATGGGAAGGCTGTTGTTAATTCTAGAGTGTCTGTAAAACAATCTACCTGACATCTTTGCCTCACGCCCCAGTTACTGAAGCTCACATTCTCCGAGCGCAGCCTTTCTGATTTCTCTCATTCTCTTATTTATTTTCTTTTGTGTTCAATAGATCGAGTTGTCATTGTGCACCAGTCTGCGTCCTACGTGTTCCTGTCCTTTTGTCCTTGTCTTTTTGTGCACTTTTTTTCAAGTTGGTCCATGATATTTTTTATCATATATTCTAATCTGTGTTTTCATCTTTATACTTATTGCAGCTTTTCCCAATTAGACGTTGGCATTCACTTTCGCCATCCTGATGTGAGTGACCTGAGACGACACAGAATGTCAGTTTTCTCTGCTGAAGTCCTGGCTTCATGGAATACTGCCAAGACTGTTCATGGTAAGGTGCTCTATATATTGAGCAATATAATAGCAACTTATTGCTGCTAGGATTGTTTTTAACACAGACAGTATTTATAGGCTGGCCTTTAGCATTTCTGATGCCACTCACGTGGAATGAAAGCCTGTAGGGGAATTGCGCATTTCATTCGTAAGCGGAATTATGAGTTTACAACAGTAGTGCGTTGCGTTGCCTTGCGTTGGAGGATCAGTGGCCGACTGGGCTAGCGCACACCAACTCGGAGCACGTGGAGCGAAAGCTTGCGCTGCAGAACTCAAGGATCCTGGGTTCAATCTCCACCCCTGCCCATTTTGATCTGGAGGAGCATCGTACCGGCGTGCGGTCATGTATCACTACTGCGTGGTGCAGGTTGAAGACCCCAGGCTAGCAGTCATACTGCACTGGCTAAATTGCTCATCTACAGCGAGCAACTCATCGCAACTTTGAAATGGCTGACCAACTACACGCTGTATAAATATCCACAGAACCCCAACAGAAGTGCGTCACTACTAGCATCCAGTATTGCTGTGTGTGTTGTATTTGTATTTTGTATTTGTTTATTTAGTGTTCCCAATAATGGCTGAAGCCTTCCCATTGGTGCGCTTGTTAGTAGCAACACACCAACACGAACGAACGGCGAGAGTGGTGAACAGTGCCACTCTTGCCGCTCGCCACAGCGCCGATTGCTTTTCGGAGAACTTTGCAGTATTGGTCTCTGGGGTATTTGGTCATATATCGCACATGGACACAGCCAGGGCGCTGTACCTACAATTCAACACTTGCAAGACTTGCGTGAATACACCCTGTAGGTGCTTGCACTTTCAGAGTCATTTTAATGTTGCAGAAATGATAGAATCGATGCTTGGGCAAGTTGGTGAACCATATTCTACGGTGACAGCGCAGAGAAACAATCGCACTCCAGATACTCGGGAAGACAAGCACACGCCCTGAACTTAAAACTTTCGTGTATTCGACTACTTTGTTCTTCTCCTCAACGTCTGGATTGACTTTCAAGAACGTGATAAGGAGAAGAAATAGCACAAAATACAAGAAAAAAGCGAACAGCACGAAAACAAAAAAAAAACTAAAATAGGAAGCCTTTACAAGTCATTCCTCTCCCTCACTGCTATCCTTAAGATAGAAATTGGAGCTTTTTGGTTGACAGAGCTATAGAAGGACTACTTACACACTTGTTCTTCAGATGCTCTATTCTTTGCGCTTCCATTATTTCTCTTGTCAATGGGTCTCGACTCTTACCTATTACGGAACAAGTTTCAAAATGTGCTACACAACCACAATCCGGACAGTGGGTTCCCAAATGTCCAGCGGCGACTCAGTGGGTGTTATAAAAATGCTCCTTTAAACGATGATTTAAACACCTGCCAGTCTGGTCTACTTAAGTAGTGTGGTAAGAAGCATGTAGGCCAGACTGGCGGGTGTTTGAATGATTGTTTAAGGGAGCATTTTTATAATACCCATTGAGTTGTCGCTGGATATTTGGGAATCAACTGTCCGGATTGTGGTTGCGTAGCACATTTTGAAACTTGTTCCGTAATAGATAGGATTTGAGACCCACTGACAAAAGAAATAATGAAAGCGCAAAGAATAGAGCATCTGAAGGACAAGTGTGCAATTAGTCCTTCTATAGCGCTGTCGACCAAAGATCTCCAATTTCTATCTAAACGATAGCGGCGAGGGAGAGGGATGAATTGTAAGGGTTTTCTTTTTCGTTTTTTACTTTTTTCTTTTGTCTTTTCCCTTATTCTTCTCTTGTCTTTCGCTTTTTTTCTTGTATTTCGTGCTATTTCTTCTGCTTATCACGATCTGGAATGTCAACCTAGACGTTGAAGAGAAGAATGAAGTAGTCAAATACACAAGAGTTATAAGTTCAGCGCGTGTGCTTGTCTTTTTGAGTATCTGGTGTGTGATTGTTTCCCTGCACTGTCACCGTAGAATATGCAAAAATGAATAATGACATTGGCATATTTGTCGTGCCAAAGCCTGTCACACTTGTTCCGAACTCTGATCTCCACGATATCACAATACCATTGTTTCTGTTGTAGTGGCACGGCAAAGTCTATACTTGTTTTGCTCCAGTCTTTGTAAGGGGGACGCTGTAATCCGATTCTACTCAATTATGGTGTACTAGATAGCACTATATTTGCAGAGCTAGTCTTCCGTTTTTGTAGTTCCATCAAAATATATTTCAGCTTTTAAGTTACTTGTTATTTAGCATGTAAATTTACAAGCTTACCTAGATTGAAGGCAGCAAATATCTTGCCAGCACTCATGGTACGTGTTTGAATTATATTGCGTTAACATAACTGACCCAACCTTTGATTTTTATTTGTCAGTGCCTCAAGCGAATTGTGCATGCTGGGATTGCTTTTGTTTGGTTGTTTCACATGATCTACAGCACATTTTTCACCTTTCTACTGGGTGCAGCCCTCGCCGAACAGAAGCTAACATCGACTAGGCCAAGGTTCCAGTCCATGGCAGTCTGAAAAGGTTGTTGATGGTAAGCTGCCTTATAATACAGCTGTGTAAGAGCAGCTTGTCCTGGGTGACAATTTAAAATGCATTTTTATGTTTTAGAAAGTGAAATTTGCATGGGCATACTTGCAATGTGAAACCTTACCAAGCCTGTTCTGAACTTTTATCCTCTTGAGATTTCAATACAGCCGTTTGTGCTGCACACACACTGGCTACTTCGGCCAGGTATTGACATGATACATATGAAGGTAGACAGGTGAGTATCAATTGCTCAGTGCTGTCCATGGTGACGTTCTCTCCTTATCAGACGACTTACCACACTTGGTTCGCAAAGCATTTGAAAAGGAGAGCAAGTCAGCTGCTGCATGATGCTCCCAGTACTGGGCAGTCGACGATTGCTTGTTCACCTTCGTATAGATCACGACTGTACTTCAAGCTTGGCAAGTGTGACACCTATCTGATTCAGCCTAGCATTGGTGTGCTGAGCGGTATGTGTAGAGCTAGTTGACTTGTGTACAGACAGTGGCTGTGCAGTATAAAACAGACCCAATCGGGAACTTTAATGCAAACTTCTGTGTCCCATTGATGCTATGATTATGATTACACAACGTTTTATGGCCCAAAGAAAAAAATAACGCGATGTTATCGGTTTTCTAGACTGCCTGTGCGACCTTCAAGCTTGTCTTTTACGTTCTGCGCAGTGAATGCCCTCTATAAGCAAAATTTAGGGAATCCTTGAGCTATATGCTGAAAGGAGTGAAAGCAGCAGTCCCGGCCGCATTCTCCCCTCTTCTGTATACTGTGCAAATGCAGATGGACGCGCACGTCGGATGCTTTAAACCTAAAGGCCCCACATAAGCACACGGCTTAATAAGCAGCAATTATTGTGAAGTGTTCGCGGATTTGGCTTTTAAATGTCATGCACATAGGAAGCAC
>JABSTQ010000077.1:0-54987 GCA_013358835.2 Ixodes persulcatus | reverse complement strand
ATATTGTCACGAATGACAAGTGATGAGGCGGAAAATAACTGAGTAAACTAAACGTTTAACGGGCGAACTTGTGCCCAAATTAAAGAAGGAAACAAAAGATAACAGTAGAGCGTCGCGGGCGTCGAAGTCGGTGAAAGAGCAGAGTCGAACGCTGGGGCGAAACTGAGTCCGGTTGGTTACGCGGAGCCCCTTTTGTGCACGCGTGGGCTTCAGGAACATTCGGCCTGGAACATTCGGCGCGCAGAACATTCTAACCTAGAACGAGCAACACGGTTCTCGAAATTACCAAAAATCTGTTTGGAAGAATAAATAAAAGACGCGGCGCTACCAGGGATCGAACCCTGGGCTTTCTGCGCGGAAGGCACGCGCGATAACCGTTAGGCCACGAGTGCGCTGGCTACTTAGTTAGCTGCGCTCGCGGCATTATTCCCCCCTTTAAAAAAGAGTGCATCGTCCCGATGCACCACAAAGGGAAAACACAAATACACAACAAAAAAATAGCAGAGTCGCGAGCCACACTTCACAGTTCCCAGTTCACTCTTTCACGAGAGTCCAAAGTTCTATCGTTCGTAATACGGCTTGAGCCGGACGACGTGCACCACCTCGGGTCGTGGCTGGCGTCTTGCAGATGGGCGCGTTCCGTCGGGTAGAACTTCGTAGTTCAGATCGCCGAGGCGTCGGATGATTTTGTACGGTCCGAAATAGCGCTTGAGAAGCTTCTCGCTGAGACCGCGGCGCCGAATCGGTGTCCCTGCGACGAAGGTTATACCGGCGTGGCGTCGACTCGCTGTTGGTTTTGAATCTTGATTCTTGCCAGTTGACGAGCTTCCTCCGCGCGTTGAGAGATCAGTTGAGCGTCGTCGTTGCCATCGTCGGTTGGCACGTGAGGCAGCATGGCGTCCAGCATTGTCGTAACCGTCCGGCCATGCACCAGTTGGAACGGCGTCATTCCTGTGGTTTCTTGTACCGCTGTGTTGTACGCAAATGTAACGTACGGCAACACCTCGTCCCACGTCTTATGCTCCACGTCGACGTACATGGAGATCATGTCGGCGATGGTCTTATTGAGCCGCTCTGTTAGCCCGTTGGTCTGCGGGTGATAAGCAGTGGTTCGTCGATGGCTGGTGTGACTGAGCCGAAGTACCTCTTGAGTCAGCTGTGCCAGGAAAGATGACCCTCGATCTGTGATCAGCACTTCAGGTGCGCCGTGTCGAAGGAGAATGGACTCGACGAAAAACTTGGCGACTTCCACCGCTGTTCCCGATGGAAGGGCTTTCGTCTCGGCGTATCGTGTAAGATAATCGGTCGCGACGATAATCCACCGGTTCCCTTGCGTCGATGTTGGGAACGGCCCGAGCAAATCCATTCCGACCTGCTGGAAGGGCGTAGTCGGGGCAGATATCGGCTGCAAGAGTCCTGCTGGCTTTGTCGGAGGCTTCTTACGTCGTTGGCACTCATGGCACGACCGTGTGTACAGATGGACGGTTTTCGGGAGTCTTGGCCAGTAGTACTTGTCACGAATCCGGGCGAGCGTCCTGCTGTAGCCAAGGTGTCCAGCCGTCGGGTCGTCGTGGCATGCTTGAAAGATTTCTTCTCGCAGGCTGGTAGGCACAACCAGCAGCCAGGCAGGGTTGCTGGTTCCGAAGTTCTTCTTGAAGAGCACACCTCCCCGCAGAACGAAGCTTGACAAGTCTCGGGCCAGGACTTGCGGAACGGAACTTCCTTGACCTTCGAGGTGGTCGATCACGGCGCGAAGCTCCGGGTCGTCTCGTTGAAGTGCTCCCATGTCGGTATCTGTAACTGCTCCGAGAAAACGAGCGTCATCGTCGTCGTCGGTGCTGTCAGGTGGAGATTCGACTGGGGCCCTAGACAAGCAGTCGGCGTCATTATGCTTGCGGCCAGACTTGTGCACAATGGTTACGTCGAATTCTTGCAGTCGCAGACTCCAGCGAGCAAGGCGTCCTGACGGGTCCTTGAGGTTTGCGAGCCAGCAGAGGGCGTGGTGGTCTGTGACCACGCGGAACGGGATACCGTACAAGTACGGACGGAACTTGGTGATCGCCCAGATGACAGCAAGGCATTCTTTGTCGGTCGTTGAATAATTTTGTTCTGCCTTAGACAGCGCCCGGCTTGCGTAAGCAATTACTCTCTCTGCCCCTTCTTGTCGCTGAACGAGCACCGCACCGAGACCGGTATTGCTGGCGTCCGTGTGTATTTCTGTCTCCGCCGACTGTTCAAAATGTCCGAGGATAGGGGGCGACTGCAGCCTTCGCTTAAGTTCGTCGAACGCTTGTTCTTGCTCTTCTCCCCACTGGAACTGCACGTCGTCCTTCGTCAGATTCGTCAGCGATGAAGAAATCTGTGCAAAGTCACGCACGAAACGTCTGTAGTATTCACACAGACAAAGGAATCTACGGACGGCCTTCTTGTCCGTTGGCTTGGGGAATTCGGCAACAGCGGACGTCTTTGCAGGATCAGGGCTTACACCCTGAGCACTCACGACGTGGCCCAGGAATTTGAGCTCTCCATAGGCGAACCGGCACTTCGAAGGCTTGAGTGTCAGCCCAGCAGATTTGAAGGCCCGTAGCACGGCTCGCAGTCGTCTGAGGTGCTCGTCGAATTCGGTTGCGAACACGACAACGTCGTCGAGGTAGACGAGACAGCTCTGCCATTTCAAGCCGGAAAGGACGGTGTCCATAACACGCTGGAAGGTTGCCGGCGCTGTGCACAGCCCGAACGGCATCACTTTAAATTCATACAGTCCGTCCGGTGTGACGAAGGCCGTCTTCTCACGATCTCGTTCGTCGACCTCAATCTGCCAGTACCCGCTCTTCAAGTCCATCGACGAAAAGTATCGGGCGTGGCGCAGCCGGTCCAGGGTGTCGTCGATGCGGGGCAGCGGGTAGACGTCCTTCTTTGTTACTGCATTCAGCCGGCGGTAGTCCTACGCAGAACCTCAGGGTTCCGTCTTTTTTCTTCACTAGGACTACTGGGGAAGCCCACGGACTCTTTGAGGGCTGGACAATGTCGTCATCAAGCATTTCCTGAACTTGCTTCTGGATAACTTCCCTTTCTTTCACGGAGACTCGGTACGGTGGCCGATGCACAGGGAGAGCGTCGTCATCAGTGATTATTCGATGTTTCGCAACCGTCGTTTGGCGCACCTTCGACGACGTGGAGAAGCACTCACTGAACTCGGCGAGAAGGTCACTGAGTTGCCGTCGTTGTGGGGCTGGGAGGGGACGGGTCGATGTCGAGCTCTGACGGCGTGGTTCTCTTGTGCTGCGCCGGAGAAGCGTCTTCTGAGATCACGGCGATCGCGGCTGAGTCCGGAATTTCCTCGACGAAGCCCACAGCTGTACCCTTTGTAAGGTGCTGCGACTCTTGCCGGAAGTTGGTGACAAGGGCTACGGTACACCCGTCCTGGATCTCGATTACGCCTCTCGCAATGCCAATCCCTCGTCCAACGAGAAGTTGGACGCTTCCTTCCAACAGTGCTACACCGCAGGTGGCTTCTTCGGTCCCGACGGGTACAAAGACACTCGACAGCGGCGGCAGGTTTACATGGCTGGCAAGGACTCGGACTGTAGCTAACGTTGCTTTGGGATTTTCTGCCGATGGGACAGGCTTCCGAAGCGTCAGCTTGTTCTCCGCAAGGTCGATGATGGCGCCGTATTCGCACAAGAAGTCCATTCCGAGAATGACGTCCCTCGAACAGTCTTGCAGAATGACGAACTTCACAGGGCAGGTTTCGCCGTGGATCTCAACGCGCGCAGTGCACCTGCCGACAGGTGTGATGAGATGTCCGCCGGAGGTTCGTATCTGCGGTCCGTCCCACGACGTCGTAACTTTTCGAAGGCGGCGAGGGAGTCTCCCACTCAAAACGGAGTAGTCTTCTCCGGTGTCGACGAGTGCTGTCGCGTCGTGGCCGTCGATGATTACGCTTGAGGTTATTCGACACTCTTGCAGAAACGTCGTTTCGGGGCGTTGCGGCGTTAGAGTGGGAGAGCTCCGACGATCTTGGAGGATCTTGGCATCGTTCGTCATCGGCAACGCCACCTCCCGGCATTGCCGCGCCTAGTTTTCCCGGCGGGAAGCGATGGGTGACAGGCTGTCTCGACGAGACCGGCGGAAGGGCGATGGCGAGCGTCGAGGAGATAGTGAACGGAATACCTGGCGGGGAGACGACTCAGGAGACGAAGAGCGGCGGAGGTAGTCCTCGATGTCCCGAGGTCGCTCTCCAAGACGTGGTCGAGGGTCGTTGGGCGCAAACCCTCGTAGGCCCAGCTGGCGGTAGGGGCATCGTCGGTAGATGTGGTCCGCTTCACCACAGTGGTAGCACAGGGGGCGTCGATCGGCGGTCCTCCAAATGTCGGTCTTCCTCGCACCACGCTGCTCTTGGCGTGGAGCATACTGCGGCACCGGTGCCTCACGTCTGGGAGCTGGCTGGTAGTGTGCTGCGACGGGAGGTTCTCTCTTGGCGGCGGCGGCGTAGGTCAAGACCGGCCGTTCGGGAGCCGCTGCGACGGGGACCTCTGGCAAGAGGGCCCGGTGTACCTCCTCGCGAACAGCCTCGGCGATTGAAACAGCGGCGGGTCGTTCTGGAGAAGGGAGCAACCGCTTCAGTTCTTCTCGAACCACATCCCGAATGACCTCCAGAAGGTTCTCGATGCCGACTTCGCCGAGGTAAGGGAGGAATGATGGAAGAGATGAGGTAGCAGTTACGCCGGCGACTCTCTGATAATGACTCGCCCTGGCCGACAGCGCTCGTTCAATGTTTGTTGCCTCAGCAACAAAATCATCTACGGTCGTCGGTGGATTGCGAGCGAGGCCGCCAAAAATCTCGCTTTTCACGCCTCTCATGAGGACGCGCAGCTTCTTGTCTTCGGCGGCTCCAGGGTCGGCACGGGCACACAGGCGCAGGACATCTTCTGTGAAGCTTGTCCCGCTCTCGTTCAGGCCTTGGCATCTTCTTTGAAGGATGTCCTCGGCTCGTTGACGTCGGTGTTGGTTTGTGAAGGTGCGCTTTAGCTCCTCCACGCATGTCTCCCACGTCGTGAGGGAAGCCTCGTGGTTCTCAAACCATTGTCTTGCCGTTCTCTCCAGTGCGAAGTAAATGTTTTGGAGGCGCTGTTCTGCCGTCCACGCGTTGTAGCGGGCCACACGTTCGTATTTCTGCAGCCAGTCTTCTACGTCCTCGTAGATTTCACCGTTAAAGGGCGTCGGCACACGGGGAACCACAGGCAGGAAGACGTAGGACGGTGCTGCTTGGGGGTTTTCTGTCGACTGGGCCGTGGAGTTCATCGTCGGCTTCGGTTGCTTCTTTGTTTTCTCCGGTAGTGGTCCAAACTCAGGGCGTTGTCCTTGCAGACGCTGGCTTGCCCAAGGCCCTGCCTCTTCCACGAGTCGACGACTTGGAGTGGGACTTGCCGAACGGGTCCTCGGAGGGGTACGGTTGAGAAACATAGAGTGCGTACCCAGCACCTCCACCAAAATGTCACGAATGACAAGTGATGAGGCGGAAAATAACTGAGTAAACTAAACGTTTAATCGGGCGAACTTGTGCCCAAAATAAAGAAGGAAACAAATAATAACAGTAGAGCGTCGCGGGTGTCGAAGTCGGTGAAAGAGCAGAGTCGAACGCTGGGGCGAAACTGAGTTTGGTTGGTTACGCGGAGCCCCTTTTGTGCACGCGTGGGCTTCTGGAACATTCGGCCTGGAACATTCGGCGCGCAGAACATTCTAACCTAGAACGAGCAACACGGTTCTCGAAATTACCAAAAATCTGTTTGGAGGTATAAATAAAAGACGCGGCGCTACCAGGGATCGAACCGTCTGCTTTCTGCGCGGAAGGCACGCGCGATAACCGTTAGGCCACGAGCGCGCTGCCTACTTAGTTAGCTGCGCTTGCGGCAATATTATGAACAAACAAATCACTTGATGTTGACGTACCATTATTTCTAGCATCACATAAAATACAAGTTAAACGTTTGTTGCCTATCTCCACCTCGAGTTTCCTCACATAATCAGCAGAAACTGTTAGATCTAATATAGATAAAAGTACTATACTTTTACCGATATGGACAGCGTCCGATATGGACGCTGTCCATATCGGAGAAAAATTACTCCACGACTGAAAAAGGATGTCTTGCGGTCGTATGGGCAATCCCGAAGTTCCGCCCGTACCTGTACAGGAGCCCGTTCCACGTAGTTACGGACCACAACTCGCTCTGCTGGGTTGCGAGCCTCAAGTACCCGTCAGGACGCCTCGCTTGATGGTGCGTCCAACTACAAGAGCTCAACATGACTGGTTTATAAGTCAGGACTCAAGCACAGCGACGCTGACTGCCTGTCAGGGCCCCTATTGAAACACCTTCCGGCAGCAGTGACGACGATGACGACGAGTGCTTCCTAGGAGCAGTGAACACCGACGACATGTCACGACGTCAACGAGACAATCCGGAGCTGCGCGCCTTAATCGAGAACCTGGAAGGGAGCGGGGATACCGTAGCACACATTTTCTCACAAGCCCTGTCGACATTTGCCATTCGACGAGGTGTAGTCTACAAAGAGAACTTCGAGGACAACAACTCGCCATGGCTGCTGGTAATCCCAACTGACATTCCGGAGGAGATCTTTCAAGCATGTCACGACGACCCAACGTCCGGACACCCTGGTTACAGCCGGACGCTGGCCCGAAATTCGTGAAAAGCATTTCTGGCAAAAGCTCCCCAAAACTGTCCACATCTACACCCGATCGTGCCACGAGCGCCAGCGACGCAAGAAACCGCCGACAAAGCCGGCAGGTCACCTGCAGCGAATCGCCCCGCCTACTGCACCATTCCAGCAGATCGGAATGGATCTACTTGGTCCTTTTCCGCCGTCGACCCTGGGGAACCGTTGGATAATCGTTGCCACCGATTATCTCACGCGGTACGCAGAAGCGAAAGCCCTTCCTTCGGGGACCGCTGTTGAAGTTGTCGTTTTTCATCGAGTCCATCGTACTTCGGCACGGCGCTCCGAAGCTCTGATTACAGATCGCGGATTATCGTTCATGGCACAACTGACCCAAGATATTCTCCGGCTCAGTCACACTAGCCGTTGTCGTACCACTGCGTACCACCCACACACGAACGGGCTGACGGAGCGACTCAACAAGACAATCGCCGACATGATCTCTATGTACGTCGACGTAGAGCACACGACGTGGGACGAGGTGTTGCCCTACGTAACGTTCGCCTACAATACGGCAGTTCAAGAGACCACTAGGCTCACACCTTTCCAGCTCGTACACGGTCGGAAGATAACGACCATGATGGACGCGATGCTGCCCCATGAGCCAGCTGACAATGAGAGCGACGACGCCCAGGTGGTTGCTCCACGGGCCGAAGAAGTCCGCCAGCTCGCCCGACTCCTGATTCAAGACCAGCAACGCGTCGACGCGGGCCGGTACAACCTCCGTCGCAGGGATGTCCACTTCCAGCCTGGAGACAGAGTGTGGGTGTGGACGCCCCTTTGTCACCACGGCCTCGGTGAGAAACTTCTTAAACGGTACTTTGGCCCAAACAAGGTACTTCGTCGCCTCGGTGAGCTGAACTACGAGGTGATGCCCGACGGAACAAGATCATCACGCCGCCTACCACGACCTGAAGTCGCCCACGTCGTGCGCCTGAAGCCGAACTACGCTCGATAGGACTGCGGACCTTATGTGTTTTAAATGACTCTTTGGTTTGCCGTTCTATTTATGTGCTTTGTTTTGTTTTGTGTTGCATCGGGGCGATGCACTTTTTAAAAGGGAGTAATGCCGCGCTCCAAGTAGGCAGTGCGGCCGCGCCCTGGGGATTCCACTTCCGGCCACCGTAGAGTGCGGACGCGGAATGTCGAGCTCTGCAGGAGCGGCTTCAGCGGCCCCGATGGACCGTGGTATCAGATCAGGTGAAGTGACTCAGGATTATTCAGTCGTTTTGCCTGCACTGCCCACCGGGTCTGTAGTTTTAAACACTGTCTTCTTGCACGCCGACGTGAAGGGGCGGCCCTACCGCGTCGAAGAATTCCGGTACGAGCTGGTTCGTCTGTTTCTGCTCCAAGAAGTTGCCGCCATCGGTGCGTACCAGATGAACCACGTCTGAGCGGTAACGTTCAAGAGCGCCGAGGGCAAAAGGAAGATACTCGCCACGCCCGAAATTGTCGTGAAGGGCCGCCGGTGCATTGTAGTTGACCCCGACCACCAGCCCGTTTGTGTCAAACTGCACTGGCTGCTCTTCGGCGTCGCCGACGACGATGTGAAAGCCGCCCTGTCACCGTACAGAAATGTTTTAGAGGTGACCAGAGAGAGGTGGCGCGTCGACGGCTGCATGAACCTCGGCACTACGACGCGCACGTCAGTCCTTCGGCTAAAGGGGGCGTTACCTGCGATAACATACCGCACCAACTTCGTGTCACCGGTGAGACTGCTCTCGCCGTGGTCCCGGCCAGGGCTCCGATCTGCCTGAGGTGCGAGAAGAAAGGGCATATCCGAAAGGACTGCCGAGCACCCAAATGCAACCTCTGTCGGCGGGTCGGCCAGGACGGGGCTCACTGCGAGCGTACGTACGCAGCGGCATCGGCCCCCGCGGGTAGCGACGAGATTTCGGAGCGGCGCATGGACGAGGCTGACGCCGCGGACGCCGTTAAGGGTTCGACCGCCAACAACTTGCCGTTGGCGAAGCCCGAGTCTGCACCCGAGGGCAAGTCTGAGTCAAGTGTGAACGGTGAAGTATCCGCTACAAACGCAGAGCGGCCTGCCGACCAGCAGGCTGCTTCGTCGGAAGCGAAGACCGTGCCGAGCCCGGTGGCAGTCAACGAGTACGAAGGAGTCAACAAGGAGAAGGATGGCAGTGAACCCATGGAGGACGAGGGACTCCCAAGCGCCGCCACCATGAAAAGGTCGCGGGAGAACGGATATGCGGACCAAGACTGGACAGGCCAGGGGGAGCCGCCTTCGAAGACGATGACCGCTAGAAGGGCGCGGATTATAGTGAAGCCGAATGTGCCCGATGACGCCCGAAGGCCGTCCAAGCCACCCCCGTGAGGGTATTCGGCGGGTCAGGCGACAAACAGAAAGGCTTGGTAAGCACCATACGGAATTCCTGTTCTCGTATTCCCGGAATGGGCGTGAAGCTAGATAGAGCCCTAAATGTGGCGACTATAAATGTTTGCGGGCTTCCTGCATCCCGGCGACAGTACCAGCTAAGTAGACTGTTTTCGGAGAAAGAGCTGGATATAGTTGCTGTCCAGGAAACTAAAGTCGAAAGTCAGGAACAGACTGACAGCATGGTGAAACCGTTTCTTTCTCTTTTTAACGTTTGTATGGCTCACTCGGTCGGGATGTCGGGGGGTGGTTGTCTGTTTATTCGTCAGTCTATAGGTATTGTCGAGAAAGCTGTGGTGGTCTGTGGTGCAGGTCGGTTTGTATTATGTGATTTTTTTTTCTCGAACCTAGAGTGGCGAGTGATCTGCATTTATGCACCAAATCGCGAAAGTGAACGTAAAGAGTTCTTTGAACGAATAAGCACGTATATTGAAAGTTATAACGTTACTATTTTACTAGGTGATTTTAACTGCGTATGTGCCCCAGAGGATCGAGCAAATCCAGCACGTCTTCGTGACCAGAGCGCCTCTCTTTTAAATGCGTTAATAGCAGAAAAGTCTCTAGAGGACGTGGCAGCGTTCGGATCTCTGGGTAATGTGCAATTTACGCATTTTCAGGGCCATAGTCACGCGAGACTGGACAGGGTGTTTATTTCGCTCGACATAGTTCCGTTATGTAACAACTATACAGTTGAGCCAGTGTCATTTAGCGATCACTCGTTAGTTAGTTTCACCTTGGGTAACAAAGCGAAAATGCCAAAATGGAATTGGGTGTTGTGGAAGCTTAATGCTAGTTTAATAAAGGATACCGAGTTTGCAGAGAAAGTGAGGAAATCATTCAGAAAGCTTTTCGTGGATGAACAAACAGAGTGGTCGTGAAGTGGGAAATGTTTAAGGAGGAAGTTAAAATAAATGCGATAGAAAGAAGTAGCTGTATTAATTATCAGAAAAAAAAAGAAATAAAACAACCTGCGACGACAGTTGCAGGCTCTCGTAATTGAAGAAAGCGCGAACCCCGGCGAGTTTGGGAAGAAAATAAGAGAAATAAAAAATCAGCTAGAAACGGTCGACGCTGAAAGATATAGAGGGGCAATCGTTCGAGCACGAAGTGAAAAACTTTGGTCTGGTGAAATGCCGACTAAGCGAGCGTTAAGCGATGAAGAACGATACGCATTGCGTAAAGAGATAAAAGAACTACAGTATAATGGCGTGAAAAGAAGCGATAAAACATTGATAGAGAAGGCCTTTGTTGAGTTTTATCGTGATCTTCTGGGGCAAAGAACGCCGATAGAGAACGGATTCGAACGCGAATTTTTGTCAATGATGCCTAAGCTAGAAGAGCAGGTTCGCGAAAGCTTAGAAGTGCCGATTAGTGTCGAAGAGCTCGAAAAGGCTATCGAAGAGCTGAATGCTGGCGAAACACCGGGACCGGATGGTCTCAATGCAGAATTTTATAAAGCGTTCAAGGGAGATGCTGTAAGGGCGCTTCGCGAGGTACTGTCTGAGGCTTATGTAAAGAATAAGCTGCTGTCATCATTTTCCAGAACGCACACGGTTGTTATTCCAAAGTACGATGACCCGGTGAAACGTTTGTCCGTGGCATCATACAGACCAATTACATTAACCAGCGCAGATTATAAAATATATATGAACGTTTTGGCTCGACGTCTACAATGTGTTATTGAAGATATTTTGGGGCCGCACCAGACGTGCGGCATAAGATGCCGTAATATTTGCACCAACGTACACGTAGCTAGGAATGTTCTCGAATGCTGCGACGCCTTTGCAGGTCAAGTTGCAATGCTTCATCTCGACCTGGAAAAGGCATTCGACCGAGTATCACACCAAATTTTGTTCAGTATTTTGGAATATGGGAATATGGGTTCAATTAAATGGGAGGGCTTAAAAATGGCTTATGCAAATTGTGCTACCTCTATAATAGTAAATAGCAATGTTAGTGAATGTATTGCAGTCCGCTCCTCTGTTAGGCAAGGTTTCCCACTTTCGCCGTTACGTTTTGCAATATATTTGGAACCCTTTTGTTTGAAACTAATCCATAGTGCAGGAATCCGCGGTTATAAGCTGGAGACAGCTGAAGTAAAAGAACTTGCGTATGCGGATGATATCGCAGTTTTCTGAGTCGATCAGGAAAGTATCCGTGAGGTGGCTAATATCGCGACTGACTATTGCAAAAAAAAAACAGGAAGTTTAATCAATTGGGATAAGTGGGTAGGGTTTTGGCACGGCAATTGGGTCTCAGTGCCGGAAGTTTTTGTGAATGTTCGATGGACTACTTTACCTGCAGAGTATCTCGGGGTTCCTCTAGAGCACTATCGGGACAGTACGGAATATTGGAATGAAGAAACAGAAAAGGTGAGGGCTAAAGCTGAAAGTTGGAAAGGAAGAGATCTGTCAAGTTTCGCCCGCGCCACTGTATGCAATCTTTTCCTAATAGCGAAAGTCTGGTATATATTACAGTTCCTGTTCATGCCGCGTCTAGCAAACACTCTAGGTTACATAGAGTCTTTGCCGTTTTCATCTGGGGCTCACGTTGGGAACGTACCACTCGCACAAATTTGTTTAGACCAGTCAGAAGTGGCGGGCTAAGTTTATCTCATCTGTTTATACGACAAATTGTGTCTAGGTTTATTTTCTTGAGAGATCAGAATTATCCTTTTTTGCGTACAGTGATGCACGCGCGTCTGCGAAGTGTTTTGCCAGAGTGCGTCGTCTCGTCCAGTGACCGTATATGCGCCGGTGTGCGAGGCTATATGCGGGAGGTTGTGCTCTCTTTTAGGATATTGAAGGTTCGGTTTTCAATGGAATACCTTAGCTCAGTTACACGTAAAAAAATGTATCATGATTTAATCGATGTGTTACTGCCAGCACCTCTTTATAGATCAATTTACACTGAGGGCCCCGGCTGAAACGTGTAAAACAGATGCCAATAAGACCAACAGTGAAGTCCTCTTTCTTTAAGCTGCATTGCGGTGCACTGCCTGTGAAGGCCTGGCTGGAGAGGAAGGAGATAGATGTACCCTGGTCTATAAACTGTATTCTTTGTAAGCAACCAGAAACCATAGAACATGTCTTCATCGATTGCTGGGACGCGAATTTTCATTGGGATATACTTCAACGTACTTTAAAAAAAGAGCTACCAATAACTCCCCAAGGCATTCGTTTCTTACCTGTGGAAAAGGAAGGCAGTGTTCCGTATGACATGTTTATGGTTCTTGGTCTGCAGAGCCTCTGGAAGACCAGAATGGCAGTACGCCACGAAGACCTGAATCTCCGCACTGCCAGAGAGCATTTTATTAAAAGTGTGTCGTATATTACAGCAGTTTTTAGGGCACAAACGGAACCCTCCGATTGGTTGCCAATCCTGGATGAACTTGTGTGTTCGAAGCGATTTTAATGTAACCACGTTTAATATATAGTGAAAGACGTGTTTTAGCATTTGAGCTGTAAGAGTTTTTTTGTAAATGTCAAAGCAGGCAATAAAGAAAAAAAAATGTGGCCGCGGCCTAAAGGTTTTCGCGATTGCCTCCCATGCGAAGGGCCAGGGTTCGATTCCTGGCCGCTGCTACATATTTTTGTTGACACTGTAATGTGATGTTCTGGTGAATTCGAGAACCGTCTTGCTGATTCGATGTTAGAATGCTCTACGCGCCGAACCTTCTACGCCGAATGCTCCAGAAGCCCACGCGTGTAAAAAAGCGGCTCCACGTGGCAAGCCGGAGTCAGTTTCGCCCCAGCGTTCGACTCTGCTGCCACGCCGACTTCGACGCCCGCGACGCATTGGCTTTCATCTGCTCCTTTTTTTTATTTTTGG
This sequence comes from Ixodes persulcatus, assembly GCA_013358835.2. Lineage (NCBI taxonomy): Eukaryota > Metazoa > Arthropoda > Arachnida > Ixodida > Ixodidae > Ixodes > Ixodes persulcatus. Next base: position 42,026 of record JABSTQ010000077.1, on the reverse strand, counting down.
GCACAATTTTGCCCCATTAAATCTTTAGTTTCTTGAGATTTATCGCCTCATCAATTGTCATTCGTGACAATATAGACAAGAATGGTGCCGCAGCCGTGAGGTCACTAAGTTTTGTGCGCTTATTGGCTACAAAACGACCACCAGTAATAATATTAATAATAATAATAATAATAATAATAATAATAATAATAATAATAATAATAATAATAATAATAATAATAATATTAATAATAATAATAATAATAAATTTATTAAGGGAATCGCATGTGGCAAAGCTACCATCGGAGTGGTCAACGGCAGCCAGGGCCTGTAATAATAATAATAATATTAATTAATGAATTAGTGTTCATTAGTGTCCAGGAATATTCTAAAGGTATTTGTGATGGCGCAGTTCAATAAAACGCAAAAATGCACCAGCTTGTGCGCGTGAGCGCACATACACACACTCAGATATACACGCGCGTGCACGCGCGTGCCCACGCACTTATGCACGAAAGCGCGCACGCACCGCACGCACGCACGCACTCGGACGCATCCAAACGCTCACTCTCACACACACACACACCCGCATGCACGCACGCACACAAATACGACGACGGAAACATAGATTGAGATTGTTTCGGTTTCGGTCTACACGGAAAAAAAACCCCGAAAATTTGTACTTCAAAGTTTTAATCAAACCAAAAAGTAGATTTTTTTCTTCTTCGTAATTGGAGATTATAGAGTGTAGGGACATTAGTAATATAAATATATTAGTGATTTGCTTGTTTCGCTTAAAAAAAAAGTGAAAGCCGTTTTCAACTCCCTGTAATGCCGAATTGGAGAGCAGGTCTTGAGGAGGAGGAGGGAAGGGTACTGAGGGGAAGGTAGACCCCTCCTCCTCCTTCTCCTCCTTCTCCTCCTCCTCCTCATTCTTTAATATGCTCCGGGTGGGTCACCTGATCTCGGGGGGAGGGGGGCACGTGACCTCGGGGAGGGGGGCCACGTGACCTCGGGGGGGGGGGGGGGGTCACGTGGGAATCACCTTGGGGGTCACGCGATCTTGAGGTGACCTTGGGAGGGGTCACGTGACCTTGGGGGGTCACGTGATCTTGGGGGTCACGTGACCTTGTGGTGACCTTGGGGTCACGTGACCTTGGGGTGACCTTGGTTACGCCGACGGCGACGCCGACGCCGACGCCGACGCCCACGCCGCTCAAGCCGGAAAGGGGCGCCTTAAGGCTCTGATATACTCCGACGTTGAGCGCAGCGAACGTAACGTAGCGCAGAACTTGGGCCTTTGATTGGCCGGCGAGCAGGAACTCGATATCTGCGACCAATCAGCATCGGTGTCCGCTGCGCTGCGCCACGTTTGCTACGCTCGACGTCGGAGTATAACAGAGCCTTAAGAGCTGCGCTCTAAAATGAAACAATAACACAAGACTCTTGGAAACTGCGCCAGACCATCGCTATTTCCATCACTTTCGTTGGGCCAATCGAGGTAGAGGGGCTTAGACAGAGCCGTGTATAGAGAGAGTTTGGCCCATGGAAGCTACGGGCAGAGCCAGGGCGTGCGCCAGAGTCGGAAAGAGGGTTTGGCATGCTCTCTTCATTAACCAGAAACCGAAATCAATCCCGTAGCGGTAGTGGCGAGAAACAGTTCTGATCAAAGGTATATGTTCGTATATGGTTTTAATAAGCACGTAACAGTGAAGTGTAGTAACTTTTTGTGGTTGAAAATAGGGTGCACGTGTTGTTTTGATCATGATCATGCAGAAAGATGCAAGAAACAAATGCGCCGCTCAACTCTATTTTGCTCGGACAGAGTGTGACTGCTCGGATGGCAGATTCCCGGCCCTCAGCTCTTGGAGTAAGGATTATGTCGATTGTTCCACTAGTAGCACTCTTTCACCATCATTTTGGATGTGCGTGATTGAAACATCACGTGTACCATGTTGTCAGTCACCAAGATTCACTCCGATGAAGTTATCAGTTTGTTTCTCGCGACCACCGCCAGGGTATTATTTCTGGCTTCTTGTTGGTCACATTAAAATTTCTGAAGACGCCCTGGAACACGCCCAGTCCGCTTTCGGCCAATGGCGACTGCTCAATTGTCTTCTATAACTCCCAACGAATGGCCAACTCTACTTATACGGCTCTGGGCTTAGAGTGACAAACAGGAAGTTCGGAAGTGGCATCCGCCCCCCCCCCCCCCCGGTGTCCGCCATGTTGTACGTAAAAGTGACCACTCATCAACGTTACTAGGTTACCTTAGTTGTAAAACTCCCGCGGAAAGGGGTGCCCCCCTCACTCACTTCAATCCGCCTGCCGTCGTTCGAAGCGCCATCTACATTTTCGTTTCGTGACTGTGCGTTCCATAGAGCTGCATAGAGCAGAGCTGAAACGCCATCTAGACGCCGTGCTTCGAAACGTACGTATCCCATAGAATGCACTGCAGTTACCAAAGCAGCCGGCCGGCGCGTCGAACGACGCCAGGTGAGTCCTGGTGAGTGAGGGGGGGTACTGCTCGTGCGTGCGGCGTCTATGAGCAGTTCCGTAACTGAGCTAACCTAATAACGTTGCCACTCGTCACGTCACCTCACAAGAGCAGTGACGTCATCGGTAACCTGGCAACGCCCAGAGCTGGCGGATGCGAGTTTGTTCGGTGCGCGGTAGCCGTGATGTGCAGCTGCTTTCGGACGACTTCGGGCTTTTTCGTGCTTGCTGACGCAGGCATAATGTTAAAACATAAAGGAATGAGATTTTATAACCTTTTTTCCGGAAAATCGCTCTTGATCACCTGGATATTAACGCCTGTGAGACAGAATCCGCCGTATCGCCTTACCGGTGCTCGGATTCCCGGATGTATTCGAGGATCGATAGAAGTTTGAGTGCTTTTAGCATGAATTTTTAGATTTCGCTTAGCTTTTTTTGACCGTCGGAATCTCTGAAAATCGACGCGGACGAAATGTATGTGTCGGACGTAGGGCCTAAGGGAAATCGTCTCAGTCTTAGGTAACTGCATAATCACAGACAACTTTTAGCGAGGAAGCGCCTGAGATCTTTACGTTTTGTAGTTGTCAACAATTTTACGATATAACACCTAGCATAAAATATTCGTATTTTTCTAGCTTCGTTTGAACGACTGGGGATTGAAGCGAAAATTATACGTCGCGTTACGGCCTAGGGGATGTTGTTTCAGCCCTGCGTCACCAAATAACCAAGGACACTTTTAGCGAGGAAGCTCCTGCGATCTTTAACCTTTTGTGCTAATCGACGACTCAACATTCGATCGCTTTTCTTCTTTTTTTTTTATGAATGCGAAGTGCACAATTATTTTCAGCTGCCAGGTGGACGTTTTATTTATTGTGGGGATGAATAAATCGCTGCAGGCACCTGCTTCAGAGCTATTCTACTTGCTATAAGAACAACCGTTTCGGTGTACGCTTAGATTAACTGCATATTTGTTTCTTTCGTAGAATTTATTTCAGCACAACACTTTTCATCAAGAGTGCATTGTATTAGTCGGTCAGTTATTTACTTGTTTTAATTACCCGGACAAGATTATTCATATTTGTATTCATCCCTTGCCCGAAGAGCAGTCTTGTTAAAAAATGTTGACTACCATTCCTTTCGGTCTCGACAATAAACTTTTTTGATAGTGTGGGCTGCCTATACTTCGTGTCACCGTAACTTGGAAAGAGGCAACCGCCACAGCCCCCTCGAGCCAATCAGAGAGACGGAGTGAAGGTGTGTGACAAATCTGTGCAGACGAGCACTTTAATGATATGTTGTCAAGTGCCTCTCTTCAACGTGCATATTGACTCACCTTGACTGTAGCCTTTGCCGTTTCCCAAATTGTGATGAAACGAATTACAGTAGCTACTCGGCGTTTTCAGATAAGATCAAACAACCATGTCCGGTGACCATTTTTAATTTTGATGAAATAAATATATTCTGCTAGCTTTATGCCCAGAAGAATAAAACCAATCCTTGTTTTGTGAAAAAAAAAAATTTTGTCTTTGCGAAAAAAATTTGTAAGCACCCCTTCAGTCACATGCGCGTTTTGCGTATCGCGCGATGTTGACATTTCGAGCGGCTTCCCCCAGAAAACTGTTCTGGCTACGGGTCTTCAAATACTCGCTAGCAAATTAGGCATAGGAAGGATTGACAAAAAGTATTATTCACCGAGTATTAGGGTAGTTATTTTGAGAAAAAAATCGCAAACACGGCACATTGCGCAATAACGCTCTGGATTTAGGAATATTTTCCTCCGTATCTATAAAAGCTAAGGACTTCAAACTTTACCAGTGTCTTGCCCTGTATATAGTTCATCTTTGTGTGAAATATTGTTGTCCTGGTTAGCTAGAGAAATTTACATTTTGAAAATCATTAAAGAAGGCCATCTTTAATTTTCTTTAAACTCTCTGAAATTAACGTTTATAACATGTACTAACAGAGTCTGCAAAAACATGATGCAATATTTGTGTTGCTTTTAAGTTATAAAGCGAGAAAAATGGCCTAATGACACCAACCCGGTTGCCATAAATGGTGCGTGCACATACCCGCTCTTCACAATTTCATTTTTATTAAAACGTGTAAAAATGCTACACGGTGGTCAGAAAAAGGCGAATTGACAGCACACAGGTGGACGGTAGTTTTGAAGGGAAAATTTCTAATACATTTTCGTACAGCCGACCCAAAAAAGCCCATTGGCCGGACGCAGGGCCGGATTTAGAGGGGGGGTCCGGATGTCCTGACCCCCCTCTTGATTTCTGCAATTGTAAAATTTAGTGCGTGAAACGAGGGAGAGGGGGAGGGGGTTCCTAAACAAATGGTACGCTGACCAACACCTGACCCCCCCCCCCTCAGGAAATTCCTGCATCCGCACCGGGGCCGGAGCGATCGAGGTGCGCCACCCTGTAACATGCTATGCGGTACCTGTTTCAATAGCCGGCGTATAGCGTCTCCGTCTGCGCGACGTAAAGGAAGCAACCGGAGCGACTTTGCAAACAGATCATCCCAAAACCTTGGCGGTAACATGATATAGGAGGTAGGGCGTAGGGCGCGGCAGAACCTGAACCTGCGCGGCCTGTAAGTGCCAATAGATCCGCCGTGGTGGAGGGCCAAAGAACGCGTAGAAAAAAAAAAAAAGATACTTAAAAGCAAAAAAATTTCGATTGCCTGAGTTTTTTTGTATTGAGCGTTTTCAAATAGGATCATACGACCATGTCCGATCGAGATTGTTTTTTTTTTTTTTTTTGCGAATGCTGTGTGTTTTACTTTTTGTGCAAGCGCCAAAACAAATTTAAACTTTTTCTGCGGAACATAAAATTTCTCTTGAGGAAACAAAAAAATCACAAAGTCGCTGTCGGCATACGCTTTATTGAAACCGTCTTTTTGAATATTTATTAAAGAAAAACTGTTGTCTCTTATGTTTATAATTTCTTGTGCAGAGACTCTACATAATATTAAAGGAGCTAAACATGTATTATTCATTACGAAGCAATTTAGAGCTTTATCGATCGGGATCTTAAGAGACTGGAAATTCAAATTTTTTTTAAATCTTTTCAACGCGTCTTTTCTATATTGGCATAAATTGTCATTGAAAGTAAAAACGATAACCTTTCTAAACTAAATAAACTGAAATTTAGACAGGTTACTGATTTTGCAATAAGTGGAAAATCATTTTAAAATAAAGGCCATCGCAATTTTTCTTTTACTTTTCACAGATCAAGGCTCATAATCTGTCGCATCAGGCCCTTCAAAAATGCTTTGCCATGTTTGTTTTTTAATTCACAGGGTTTAAAATATACAGAATTGACGCAATGGGAGTGGTAAAAGATAGGACGTTGCCAATTTCAAACAAGGGAAAGCAAGGGGTCGAAAAATGTAGGAAGTCTGTTAAGAGAAAGCACTGTGACGGGAATTCGTGGAGAATTAGAATTCATACAAAAGATTACACGTGAGTTTGAAGCACAAGTCAACAATTTAAACACAGATTTGTCGGATCAGTGAATTTTGGAGCCTACCCTTCGTGGGGAGGCTGGGCTGCTGACCTTTCAAAAATTATATGAAGGAACACACGTTTAAAGTGGTACAATTGAAACTAGTTTAATTAATCCAGGTCCTGTGCGCACATTCGGAGCTTGTCGCGTGAATTCTTTCTACCGGACGCTGACCTGAGTCGGTCATGGCACCCTCCTGGCACTCCGAAAAGGAACATTTTTTTCCCGATTTGCCTGTAGCGATCACTGTTCGTTTCTTCTGAGTGGAACCGCAAGCTAGTGACCTCGATCTGCTTTTCGCAGCCATAAAATACTTTAGTTTTAAAGATATATAATTTCAGCGGCACTGTTCTTGCTAAAACAGCTGCGGTTGCGAAGTGTTGGACCGCGTACACTGCCACAAGTGACAGGACTGAATCCCACGCACAACGGAAACAGAATCTCAGTCCTTTGCTTTCATGACCCTGAACGCTTTGACGTCAGCTTTCGGGACGTGGATAAGTTTCACGTTCGGCAGTTTAGTGTTCAGTGGGGCAACCATCTCTGACGCCGACTTGATCACCGACTTGGTGGGCCGTCGGATGCTGTACAGCATTGTCTGGTGCTTGACACGACCCCCAATTTAATCACAGGCACACTTGCCATGTCAAGCTGCAGAAAAAATACACCTCGCTGACGTGTATTTGTGGCTTTGCAGCTCGTGTAGTTGGTACTTGTTCTTAAAGTGGCTTGTTGCACCATTACTTTCCTAGGTCACTTGGGCATACCCAAATTGGATTTCACGATTCTCCAAACAGTTGTAATATAAATTAAGTTACAGACAACCTCATTCAATCGCAATTATGTTTCCTCTTTTTTATGTAATCTTTATTTTCTACCCGTTGTGCGGCCCTCCACGGCGGCGGATCTATTGGCGCTCACAGGCGGCGCAGGTTCAGGTTCTGCTGCGCCCTACTTCCCCTATCATGTTACCGCCAAGGTTGTAGGCTGATCTGTTTGCAAAGTCGTTCCGGTTGCTTCCTTTACGTCAAGTAGACGCTATACGCCGGCTGTTGAAACAGGAACCGCGAAGCATGTTACAGGGTAGCGCACTTCGATCGCTCCGGCCCACGTACATTTTTGGGCCGGTTGTTCGAAAATGTATTAGAAATTTTCACTTCAAAACTAACGTCCACCTCCGTGCTGTCAGTTTTTCTTTTTCTGACTACCCTGTAGATTTTTACACGTTTTAATAAAAATGAAATTGTGAAGAACGGGTATGTGCACGCACCATATATGGCAACCGCGTTAGCGTCAATTTGGCCATGTTTCTTGCTTTATAACTTAAAAGCAACACAAATATTGCATCATGTTTTGCAGACTCTGTTAGTACATGTTATAAACGTTAATTTCAGAGTTTAAAGAAAATTAAAGATGGCCTTTTTTTAAATGATTTTCAAATTAATGCATTTTTAGTAAAATGCCCCCGTGTGAGCAATTCTTGTAAATTTCTCCAGATAACCAGGACAGCAATATCTGACGCGAACATGAACTATATACAGGGCAACACACTGGCAAAGTTTGAAGTCCTGAGCTTTTATAGATAGAGAGAAAAATATTCTTTCATTCAGAGCGTTATTGCGCGATATGCCGTGTTTACGATTTTTTTTCTCAAAATAACTACCCTAATACTCGGTGATACATACTTTTTGTCAATCCTTCCTATGACTAGTTTGTTAGTGAGTATTTGAAGACCCTTAGCCAGAACATTTTTTTGGGGAAAGCCGCTCGAATTGTCAACATCGCGCGATACGCAAAACGCGCATGTGACTGAGGGGGTGCTTACAAATTTTTTTCTCAAAGACAAATGTTTTTTTCCGAAAACAAGAATTGGTTTTATTCTTCTGGGCATAAATCCAGCACAATATATTTATTTCATCAAAATCAAAAATTGTCACAGGACCTGGTTGTTCGATCTTATCTCTAAACGCCCTACTACTCTAATTGCCCAAGGCCTTCATACTTTGGGCATTTGTTCAACAAGAGTGTTATGTCCGCCATTACCATGAACTCGGCTGAGCGCCTATTCGACTCGAATGCTGCATTAGCGTTCGACGTGAACTGGGGCCCTTTCGTGTGCTTTACGCCGAACAAAAATGGCGACAGTGGTGTCGCTTGATGGGGTTTTGCAAAGGGTCTATTCTGGCATACGTATAGGAAGTGCCCTGCTATAAAGCAATGTATCAACACATAATATTATACTAGATGCTCAGAGGTTGTTTTTTTTGCAATTAACATGTTGCAGCAGTTTGCTTTGATGTTATTATCATGTGTGTGGTTTTAAGTATCCTCTCTGCAATGCCTGCAAAGGCCCCTGGAGGGAATAAATTAATAAATAACATTTTCACATCAATGGAGTTGGTTTTCGGATGTGCCACATGTTCAGGAGAAGTGGAACGAGTGCCGCCCGTAGAAACCACTCTGCTAGTCTTGTATGTCCCATTAAATTGAGGGGTCAGAGATGCGAGTGTCCTCAAAAGTTCCAGCACGCGCGGTGAACATAAATCGTTGTGTATAGACTCTGAAGGCGTAAAGGCGAACGGAAATATGTTTGTTTGGCTAGTGTATCAAATATGTTTATTTCCACTTGATTACATGATTATTGGTTCTTTGGAAATGGTCCCATAACGAGTTCGTTCTGTGGCAGTCTTGAGTCAGGTGTACAGTCGTAGTAGCTGTGGTCGTTCTTCTCGGATGACGCCCCTGGCTCGTCGGTGTTCAGTTTGGTCGAGTGGCAACTTTGACCGATTGATGCCGTCTTGAAATCATACGTCATGTGCGGCCACTGGCATCTGATGCACTGAAGCTGCAGGGCTGGCTTTTAATCCACAAATTCTCCTAGTAGTTTTCTGCATCAATGCCGCAAGCTCGGGCATATATGAGTGCTTCGGCGTTGGGGTGTCTCGTTAAATCGGCATTGAATAGTAACGGGTAGCCGGTGGCGGTAGTAGTGACTTTGTGGCATATATCACGCTCGGTTCGTCAGATGCTGCTTCGCTCGAAGAAGTCTCCAGTTGAATTGCCTGTCGAACTTGTTCCGAAACAATCTCGGCAGTCAAAATAAAAACCGGGCTACTGATGGCAGAAAGTAGATTCCTGATCTCCTCCGAGGCAAAGTTGTGGATGATGTCGCGAATGCCTGGGAGGCTGGCATCGAAGTTGCAGCTGCACGACCCGAGTATCGAGGCGCTGGGGAGTTGTTGATATTGACAGGCTCAGGCCTGCAGTGTACATTCAATGTTGGAAGCCTCGGTGATAAGAACCCTTCGACTGTTGTCGTGAAGTTGCGGACAAGGCTCCCGAAGGTGTTGTCCCTCACATGAGGGACATATTATTATTAGCTTCTTTTCTTCTGAATCATCAGGGTTGGCGTGGGTGCTCGATCAGGCGCAAAACATCCTTCAGAAAGGTAGTGACGCACTCGTCCAGACCGTGTCTGGACATAATCAGGAATTCGGCTCTCTCTCGTCAATCTTGGTTGATGAACGTGCACTTCAGCTCGATCTTGCAAACATTCCGCGACGTTAAGGAGGATTCGTGGTTATCAAACCAGTGCCTGTCAGTTTCTTCTATGAGAAGTATAGGTTCTCAAGAGCTGGTTGTCCGTCTACCCACTGTGGTAGGAGACACGGTCATATATTTCAATCTAGCTCTCGACGTCTTCATACACCTTGCGTGAAAGGGCATCGTAGTGCGAGGTGTGACGGGCGTGCAAACGATGGTCGGAGCGGACGCGGTTTGTGCTACAGGTCTATCATTGTTGGCTTAGTCAGCTTCGGTTTTTCAGTCAAAGGACCGAAGTCTGGTGACTCTTGCTGGTATAGCAGCAACTGGCTTGGATTTCAAGTTCTTCGTGGTGTATTTCCGAGGTTCGTCCTTGTGGTTCTCGCTCGTCTTCCCATTTTTCTGCTGGCTCGGGAGAGGACTTGGTTCCCGGCTCGACGGAGTTTAAGAGGCTGGATAATCTGCCATCCGTGTCTTGTTATCGGGAAACATGGCAGAGGAGCCGCCGGGCTCCACACAGAGTGTAGGGCTATCGGTAAAGTGCGCAGCACCTCCACCAGAACATACGATGACAGCTCAGCATGGCCTGGAACTTTCCAGAATAGTAAATATTGATAGAAAATAGGACTGCAGCAGTCACCCGTGGCAATATAACAAAAGATAAAGAAGAGAGTCTATCCTGATCGCTAACGAAGCTGCACGTACTGCCCAAGTGGCATTCTGTCCGGATAAATTGTCTCCTTCGGGGTACGATGACTGCTGTGGACGAGCTGAACTGAAGTGGATATGGGACCACTTTTCTGTTAATGAGCCGCTGCAGACTGTTGTCGCAAAGTGGCGTAAACGTATAGACTGGGTAGGTTACACGCGCGATGAAATTACCATACAGCTTGCGATTCGCGTAACGAGTGTTGATCAAACTTTTGTGTCGACAAAATGTGCGACAGACCAGCGGAATCAATACCAACTGCAAAACCGGTGCTCCGTGAAAGTACACGTCTACGCCAGAACCCTTTAGGAAGCAGCACAGCATCACCTACAGTACGGCACAGGACCTACCAGCTTGAAGGCAGCCCTTCGGTGCGCCGCGCACCTGTGCTCCGTGAAAGTTCACATCTACGCCGGAACAATTTGGGAAGCAGGACAGTATCAGTTAACACGGCACGGAGCCTTCAGTCACTTCAACGAAGCGGCACCACGATTGCACACTGCCAAGCACGACTCACTCAATTTCTGTCACTGAACTGTGTATTCAAATATATTGCACACGCTTCACTGCAGACCTCGAATATTCCGATGGTCAACGCGAGCACAAAAACGTCGCCTTAAAATTTATCCTAGCGGTATCCGAATGAATCCGAGGCCCGAGCAACGTAGGGCCGATTGTCTCTTTCGTGGCAATATCCCCGTCGGTCACCAGCGAGGTGCTTACCGTTCCTTCATATTTTCACGTTATACCTACGTCAGACGCCACGCTGAACCCTGAAGTCGTTTTCGACCGGCCTCATATGACGGCTTCCGCGTCTGAAATCAACTCGCCGAGACGATCGACAACAAACAAATCATCCGACAAGCTCAGGCCAAGGTCCTGCCCAGCTGTGGCTAGCCGCTGCGGGGGCGCTGCCATCTTTCCTGTGACGTCACGTATTTGGTTTGGTGACGTGACAAGTGGTCCAATTTGCGTTACAATGTCAGCGTCCTGATGGGGTTTACTTTCGAATGCAGACCGGAACCCCGGGTTATCACTCTAAGCCCCTCGACCTCGTTGGTTGGGCCACTGATCTCAATTACAATTGAAGGATCGCGCATGCCCGCTTGGTCGCTGCAGCGCGAGTGCGGCGATCGGACGGCCGTCTTGCACGCTGTGTTTTTTTTTTCTCTTTCTGCTTGCGTTGAAGAGGCCGGCAGCAGCGTGCTAAAGACACGTTTTGTACTCGTTCGTTGTCATTCGTCAAGGGCTTTCTTTCAGATGCTGTGTGAGGCATGGTACTTGCCGTTGAGTACACGTGGAAATTTTCACGAAAGCGCAGTGCTGCAGGAAACGGGCACAACTCGTCGAAACAAAGTTTCGCCGGTCTCGTGGCGTGTTCAAAGCTTCCTTGGCGTGCCGAAAAGCTGTGTTTCTTTGCCTTCGCAGGCTTGGATACCGATCAAAAATCGACACCATCTGGATATGTTTCGCGAGTGTGATGTGCTTGAAGCCGTATGTGCCTCTGGATCAGCGTCTTATTTTTCTCTCACGACTGTATTTGTAAGTTGCGGCACTCGCTGTCCAGAAACGAGCTTGATCCAGCGTCCAGCTGCGACGGAAGAGAAGGGGGGGGGGGGCAGAAGGTACATCTTTTTTTCGTCGTGAGACGATAATGACTGGAACTCAACCCCTTTAAGTTTTGCAGTGAGACTTCAGACAATAACAGAGCGTCTCCCACAAGGCGAAGCACGCCGTTCTGAACAATATGCAGGCGTTTCACTGATCACCGACGTAGGAAGAAATATACCTGTAGCCTGTGGGAGCCGAGGGTGAAAGACGAGGCAGAGCGCACGTGACAGGCGGTCGGCGGAGAAGACAAGAGCTTGTGCGAGACTGTGTGTGCTGAGCGAGGCTGAAGCTGGGCAAGATCTTCGGGCTGGACTGCCTGGCCTGGCACATGGCGAACCCCGGAGCGGTCCACCAGCGTGGTTTGAAATCCGGACCGGTGGAAACGGCGAGCCCTGGCCATATGACCTGGGCTACGATGATCCCGGGGTGGTTCCGCAGCGAGACTTGGGCTGCGATATCCCTGGACCGCTAGCCTACGCAGCGCTGGCGTGGAAAAGGCGATCCGCAGGCCTGGACACGGACTCCGACTGTGAGCTATGATCGACGGGCGACAACAAGAGTCGGCGTGCCTGGACTTCCGGCTCTCGAAGACGGGCATCCGGGAGGTACAGTAAACCTGTTCGCTGTCTTCTCGTTGTGTTATGTCACTCCCTGGGTGATGGGTGGAGCGAATACCAACCGTTCGGTGATTATTATTAGAGTGATCTCCGTAGAGAACCCCACATTAAAATGGCGCGTCCAGCCTGGGGCCCGTTCGGTATGCCTCGGCTGCTAGTCTTCCCCAGGGAGTCCCACGGATTCGTTGAGCGGTTTGTTCACTAACGTTAACGATGCTCGTTGAGACAAAGTATATTGGAATTTGAGAGACTTGTCTAACAGCAGAGCTCAGCGGGTGTCTCCTCGAATCAGGTAGCTGAAGGGCTCGAAGGACAAGTTTCCGGTCGCGCTTACTCGGGTACCCCGGAATAGTGGTTGGCAGGAGGCGAGGAGCGCGGCTAAGATGTAAGAAAGTCGTCTTCGGGGGCAGAAGAGAGGCACGGCATGTTCGCTGGAAGGCAGGCTAACGACTGGCAGGAGGGAAACTGCCAGGACTCATTGCAGATTTAGGCTTTTGGCTTTGGTTTATGCGATAGGCAAGTTAGCGCTTGTCGGGGACCGGGGTGCAGATGGGGTTTTGTCAGTGGGTGTCGGAAAGACTGCGGGAATAGCAGTTGACACCGGGAACACTGGCGGACGAGATTGTCAGCGGGTGTCGGGTAAACTGGCGGACATTTCGGTGGACACCGGGAACGCTGGCGGGTAAGTTAATGAGCACTACGATTTGTAACCACTGGGCCAAGACGGAAGTTGCTTCACGTCACTCCAACAACCGACGAAGGGCAGAGGGACGACTCTCCCTTAATGGGGGTTGTTCCAAAAAAGCTACGAAATGTTTTATATGATTCTTTCTCGACTTCACTCTGACCGGTCGTGGCTGTGACAGCAAGATTTTTAATGAGTTACGTCACGTCACGACCTGGCCGGGGATGAGGCGGTAGACATTTAGGTGGATTCCAGCTGTCCAGATTGTCTTGACGCGTGAACGGTTTAAGCGGGCTTGCTCGCTTAGCTGCCGCCTCCTCCGAGGACCGAGCAGTCCTTAAAGCTCGTATGCACGTAGACGGAAAGGCACGCTGACACTTACATCGAGTAGCACATGGCATATGTAGCCGTTGCGGAACGCGGGTATAGTATATGGCCATCCCGCCAAAGGCTTTGGATCCCTTCGCTTGCGCAAAAGATGGACTAGGTTTACACCATCGTTACCTGTTCTGAAGGGAACTCGCGCGTTGAGCAACGCAGCTAGTGGTTTTGCCGCATCACTTGCTCCAAGGTGAGAAGGGCACCCAAGGTATAAAGACGCGAGCGTCGTGTCTTACTTCTAGGCTTACTTGGCGAGATACAAACGAGGAGGCTTGCCCGATTCAGATCGCTGACTTGACTACCTTCGTCGCGATGGGGAAGAGGTTGCGGTAGGACACAAGAAATCCCCTGTTATTGGCAACCCAGGAGCGAGCTCTGGAATCCGGACTTGCTGAGTTATCCGCATGCTACACGAACAAGTCGGCAAGCAATTTGGCGGTAGAGGGAATGGCCACTACCACAATCTGCTGCAGAGTATTTGTTCGCTGTGTGTTGTTTTAACACTTTGTTCTGCGCAGAATATCTTCTTAGAAAAACGGCCATAGACGGCTTAATCTAGGAAGCCCACCGGGAGGAAAGACGGGTCCATTCGTTTTCCCAAGTGCTCAGGGTGGCTGACAATTGTTCAGCCTTACGAGCGGTTCAGGCGGGCAGTTCTGAGCCCGCTGTGACCTCTAATGGGAACGGGGCAGGTCCGTCTGCGTCGGCCGGACCAGCTTAGAGTAAGCCCCCTGCTACATCGCAGTGAGTGGGACAGCAACCGACGGACAGGTCGGCATTGTCTGACGGCTTCGCTAGCCACCGCCACCTACGCCGCTTTCGGAAGCTGCAACGTGGCCACTCCGGCAACAGCAACAGCGGCAGCCCATGAAAAACAGCGGCTCCCTGAGACCTATGAAGTCTCCCGAAATCCAGGCCTTGAGAGGGGAGAGTGTGGGAGCCGAGGGTGAAAGACGAGGCAGAGGGCACCTGACAGGCGGTCGGAGGAGAAGACAAGAGCTTGCGCGAGACAGTGTGTTGAGCGATGCTGAAGCTGGACAAGAACTTCGGGGCCGGGCTGCCTGGCCTGGACCTTGGCAAACCCCGAAGCGGTCCACCAGCGAGGTTTGAAGTCCGGACCGGTGGAAACGGCGAGCCCTGGCCATATGACCTGGGCTACGATGATCCCGGGGTGGTTCCGCAGCGAGACTCGGACTGCAATAGCCCTAGACAGCCAGCCTACGCCGAGCTGGCGTGGGAAATGCAATCCGACTGTGAGCTCTGATCGACGGGCGGCAACAAGGGTCGGCGTGATTGGACTTCCGGCTCTCGAGGACGGGCAATCCGGAGGTACAGTATACCCATTCGCTGTCTTCTCGTTGTGTTATGTCACTCCCTAGGTGACGAGTGGAGCGCATACCGATCGGGCGGTGATTATTAGTAGGGGGACCTCCGTAGAGAACCCCACAAGCCTTGAGTTCATTCTCTGGGACAGATATTCAGCGCGAACGTCTTGCAAAAATGTTGAAGCCGTTTTCCTTCATGTTCACTGATATTAACTAGAAGACTAATATACTGGAACATCGAATCGATACCGGAGATGCCCAACTAATACGATTCAACGCGCGTCCCTCGAGTGTTCATAAAAGAGAGCTCCTTGACCGCGCGTTAGAAGAAATGATCAAGACCAAAACGGTACACCCCTAAAATAGTCCGTGGGCCTTTCCTATTATCCTGGCTTCCAAAAAGATGGAACAGCACGTCTATGCGTGGACTGTCATTTTCTTAACGCCGTAACGAGAAGGAATGCATGCCCTTTCCCATCGATCTTGTCCGTAATGTATGCACTGGGATCGGCAAGCGTTTTCAACACACTTGACTGCAGCAGAAGGTTTCTTTGGATTCCTGTCGCCAAGGCTGACACTCCTAAAACGGCCTTCATTTGCCAGTGGGGCCTCTTTTAATTCGATTAACTTCCTTTCGAACTCTCTAATTCTCCCGCAAGCGTTTAGAGGCTCATGAACACCGTTTTGGGAGATTCTAAATTTAACTGTGGAATGGCTTACTTGAACGACATAGTGGTGCTTTTAAATCCTTTGACAACCACATTTACCAATCGAAGGTGGTTCTGCAGCGCATGAGTAATGCAGGACGGACGATTAACCCGCGGAATGTACAGCTAGCTTCAAGTAGGGTAGCGCTTCTTGGATTCGATGTGGAGCATAGATTCCACCATCCGCGAGAGTAAAAGTTGAAAGAAATAATGGAATTTCACACTCCTCAGTAAACGAAACTCTACAGCTACATCTTCTCAATGTGAGATTCTACCGCCAGTATATATACAACTGTGCCGATTCGGCCCGACCTCTTAATGCGCTGCTGCGTCGGGATGTCCCATTATATTGTACTGCAGTCCACGAGGAAGCATTTAGAACGCTGGCAGTGGCCATTGCCAATGCAGCGTCCCTCAGACTTCCCAATCTTAATGCCCCATTTGTGCTACAAACAGGCGCCAGCGAGTAGAACTTGGAGTCGATCTTCTGTAGGAACATAATGAGGCGTTACGACCCGTTGTATTTGCGAGCCACACGATGCCGCGAGCCAAGCGTAACTATACCACCACCGAAGAGGAGTGCCTAGCAATAATATTTGCCTTAAAGAAGTTCGATATGTACCTTGACGGCTCCACAATTACAATTCAGCTGGACCACCAAGCGTTGACCTGGCTGAAAAATTTTAAAACCCCAGCAGGACGTCTAAGTCGATGGGCTCGAAACGTACAGGGATACAATTCCTCCATTGAGTACCGGCCTGGCAAATCCAACATTGCTCATTGCTGCGGACGCCTTCTCTCGTGCCCCCCTTTCACCCCATAAAAAAAGAAGCGACGGAATTGGTCGCTTTTACCAACGAGGAACCTTCCTGGGGTGTAGTCGCGACCCGGGAACAGCAGCTCAGAGCCCAGCGAGGAAACGAGCTGTGCCAGCAAATATCTACGCGGTTAAATCAGCCTAGTTCCAGGGGGACAGTACATGACTGCTGATCCCACAGATACCTACTTTCAGAGTAACAATGGCCTTTTACTTCATTACATACCTCAAGCAGATGAGGGTGACCTTACCACGTCGCCATTCCGCTAGTCCTGCCCAAAATATGAAGACGTGATTTTATAAGTTACTTTCAGCACAGTGCCCTGACAGGCCACAGGGTTATAAAAAAGAAACATACCAAAAGCTCTGCCGCATTGCAACCTGGCCTCGAATGTACTGCGATGTCTTGCGTTATGCCCGCAGCTGTCCTCAATACCAGGCATCAAAACCCCGAGAAGGCAAGCCCCTTGGTTTCATGCAGTTGATTGAGAGTCATCGTCCCTGGGAAATTGTTGCGTGTGATATCATGGGCCCATTTTCACGCAGCCCACAAGGCAACAGGTGCCGACTTCTGGTCACCGACCGCTTCTTCAAGTGGGTCGAACTTCATCCCCTGTGTCGACTTACATCCAAGAAGATATGAAAAAAACTTCGAGAACCGTTTTTCCTTTTCGGGTATCCTGGTTTCTTTTTAACAGACCATGCCGCCGACTGCACCAGCACACTATTCGAAAATGTTTGTGATACTTTTGTACTGTACTTCCCCTTATCACCCCTAGGCAAATTTCACTAAAAGAATGAATATAAATCTCCGGACAATGCTAAGTTTGTACACTAACGAACACTGGAACTGGGACTACTATATCCTAGAGATGGTCTTTGCGACCCATACCACAGAAACATGGAGCACGGGATTCACACCGGGACGAGTGAATTTTGGTCATGAACTAAGAGTACCCATAGAAAACGCTATAGACCATGATCCAGATGCTCACCCGCGCCAATCACATTCAAGGTCGGCTCAAAGACTCTTCGTTAATATCCGAAATACAGTGACAATGGCCCGGGGAATATTGAACTAGCCAAATCACAACAACGAACCCCATAGAACAATGGCCGGAGAAACGTCCGATTTTGCGTCGGAGATCTGGTTCGGCGACGCACTCACCCACTCAGTAACACCAGCCAATCATTTTCAGCTTCACTCGCCAAACAATGGGACCGGCCATTCATGGTCGAGACGCGAATTGCAGCCTCGCATATCAAATACGGTGCCTCTGAAACGGCGCACTCTTCTGACGTGTTAAGATCAATGACTTGAAACCTTTTATTGAACATGGCGATGAGTACTTAAAGTTATCACCGCGGCGAAGAGTGTTGAGAGTTTAGTAACAACGTCTCTATCTTGTATAATTGTGCGTCCTCTTGACCTCGACTATTTGGAGCCATGCCAACTGACTGACTGTGGTCACGGCCACGCCACCCGCCCCCGCGGCCGTCCTTTTACCACCAGTCGCGCTCCTCGGCAGCCGCAGTCGCGGCCATCGGCCGGCTCCTTAGCACCCACGGCGACGCCCCCGAACACTCGAGGCTGCGACGTGCTGCATTGTGGAGCATCACAGCCCCCAGGGGTTCGCTTCCGACCTGCGCTGGGACCGACAGCCACAAGGCTCACAAGCACTTCGCAGGCCTAGATTCAAGCCCCCTTCCACGGACGCACCCTGAAAGAGCGGTGCGCAGAAGACACACCGTCGACCTACACCGACGAAGAGCGTGCCGAATTATGCGCATCCGTGCCAACGTCGTAGCCATAAGTGGACAGCGCATCCGAGTGGACGTTAACACCTGGACCACAGTGAACGTCTCACATTCCAGCGGAGGCATCGAGAGTCAGCAGTTTTCACTCAAAGCTCAGAGCGCCAAAAAACAAGAGTCTGCTTCTAACGTCGTTCCCGCCAGCCGTCACGCCGCTCGATCCGCCGAGGAGGAACGTCGGGCCGAAAGACGACACCGTAGCACCGAACGTCGCGAGTCAGACAATCACGAACCCAGGGCCGAGTCATTACAGCCGCGAAGGTCAAAGCTACAACCCTCGGGCTCGGCTCGGTACTACATCAGAATCGTTAAAGGAAAATTCTCACTTCTCAAGCGAGCGGTTGTACCGTTCGTGTAGTGTCTGGTTATCGTCGAACTACGGTGGTCATCACGACACAGGCAGCAACATGGTCGACCAGGCAACGCTCGACCAGCTGAATGCGGGCTTAATAAAGCTCCAGGATGCTAAGGACTACAAGTCCCTGCTGAAGAATTACTTCACCAAATATGTCTTCGAAAAGCTGAAGACTCGCAAGAGAGCCATGGGAGGCATCTTTCACGACATCATAGAGATCGGTATGGAGAAACTTGACAGCGGCGTCGGCCTTTGTGCCCCGGATGACGAATGATACACGCTGTTCGCCGACCTGTTCAACCTGTTCGCCGACCTGTTCGGCTTCAAGGCGACTGACAAGCACCTATAGCGACCCTCACGTCAGCACAAGTGGTCCACAAAAGAAGATGAAGAAAAGGCGGGGCTCGCGCGGCACGCGCACATAAACGCAGTTCGAATCCTACCGCTGTCTGTACTGGTCGCTCTCATTCCAGCTCCTACAGATTTGGTGACCCGGTATCGGACTCACAGCTTCCACCCTGCTGCTATTTCCATGACTCACGCCGGCCCATCAAACGTTCCTCACGGCGACGCCCTCCTCACGGCAACGATCCAAAACATTCGGCTTCCCCCTTTTTGGTCCAAAAATCCCCGAGTATGGCTCATGCAAGTCGAGGCACAGTTCCGTCTCCGGCACATCACCAGCCAAGAGAGGAGATACCTTCACACCGTCTCCTCCTTGCCAGCCGACGTAGCCGAGGAACTGGCCGACATTCTCTCCACACCGGATCCGGTCAACCCCTTCGATCATTTGAAGGCAGCCATCCTTGATCGGAAGTCCGAATCGGAGCGCAGCAGGCTGCAACAACTTCTCACCACAGAGGAACTTGGCGACAGACGCCCGTCGCAACTCCTCCACCGAATGCGCCAGCTGCTGGGAGACCAAAACCAGGACCCCAACAACCATCTCCTCCGTGAGTTGTTTCTCCAACGTCTTCCGCAGAACATGGTTATGGTGCTAGCGGCTGCGGAAGACATATCGCTAGACAAGCTTGCTGAGCTTGCTGACCGAGTCGCAGACTATTCGAGGTCCCCTAGCATCAGCACCGTTACTCCTCAGTCACCAACAGCAACGGAAGACTCAAGATTTTCTCGTATCGAAGACCGCATTGGTGCTCTAAGCCGTCAACTTGCCACCCTTGCCCCTTTGACGAGGCATCGCCAACCACGGTTCCGCTCCCGTCGACGCTCGGGCTCTCGCTCCCGTTCCCTGGAGCGCATTTCCTCCAACACAGGTGCGGACGACACTACCTCGGGTATGTGTTGGTATCATCGTACCTTCGGAAACGATGCCCGCAAGTGCACCCTACCTTGCTCTAGGGCGGGAAACTAGATGACCGGGCACTGACGGCGGCAAGCGGCACCGGTCAACAGGAAAGCCGCCTCTTTTACGTCGTAGACAGAGTAGCTGGCCATCGCTTCCTTGTCGACACTGGAGCCGAGGTCAGCGTACTACCGGCCACTTCTTTGGACCGACGACGCAAGCAAAAGACCTCCCCGCTCCAGGCGATCAACAATTCCCCAATTGCCACCTACGGTCAGCGGTCCGTCACACTCAACCTCGGACTGCGCCGCACATTTCGGTGGCTATTTATTGTCGCCGATATCAAGCAGGCTATCCTGGGCGCTGACTTTCTCAACTTTTACAACCTTGCCGTAGACATTCATTCACGGCGCATCATTGATTTGACCACACACCTCTCTGTGAATGGCGTGCTCTCAACCACCACGACGACAGCCATTCAAGCGTTTTCGCCGTCGTCAGACTACGAGAATATTCTTGAGAATTTCCCGAACATCACGAGACCGCACGCAAGAGAGTCGCCGGTGAAACACAGCATCACCCACCACATCGCTACCTCTGGCCCTCCCGTTTTTGCGCGTCTTCGTCGACTGTCTGGAGAACGCCTCGCCATTGCTCGTCGCGAGTTCGAGCACATGCTCGAGCTTGGAATCGTTCGTCCATTGTCGAGTAACTGGGCATCACCTCTTCACATGGTCGCCAAGAAAGATGCTGGCGACTGGAGACCATGTGGTGATTATCGCGCCTTGAACGCCAAGACTCAACCTGAGAAATACCCACTGCCTCACATACAAGACTTCACCGCGAATCTGGCTGGATGCCAGATCTTCTCCAAGATCGACTTGGTGAAGGCATACCACCAGATTCCGGTGGAGCCTGCAGACATCCCAAAGACCGCCATCGTTACACCTTTTGGCCTCTTTGGATATGTGAGAATGCCGTTTGGCTTGCGGAATGCCGCCCAGACTTTCCAACGCACCATCAACGAGGTGACGCGCGGCCTAGATTTTGTATTCGCTTACCTAGACGATATTTTGGTCGCCAGCGCATCGAAGACAGAACATGAGGAGCATCTGACCGCCCTTTTTACCCGGCTTGACGACTACGGTCTGGTCATCAACCCCAACAAATGTCTTTTCGGCGTGTCCAACATCGAATTCCTGGGCCACCTCGTCACCCCACAAGGCATCAAGCCTTTAGAGACCAAAGTCACCGCCATTCGTGACTTTCCTCAACCAACATCTCTAAAAAAAGTTGCGTGAATTCTTGGGCCTACTAAACTTCCATCGTCGGTTCCTGCCGAAGTGTGCTGAGTTACTAAAACCCCTAACTGATCTGCTCGCCACCAAAAAGGAAGCCTCGGCGTCTCTGAATTGGAGCGAAAGTGCAGCGTCTGCCTTTTCGTTAGCGAAACAGGCACTTGTTGACGCCGCAATGCTCACCCATCCTGCCCCAGACGCGCCGCTCCGACTCCTCACAGACGCATCAAGCGTAGCTGTCGGGTCGGTTCTTGAACAGAACGTTTCTGGCTGGCAGCCGCTTGGATTTTTTTCACACAAACTCAAAGACGCTGAACAAAAGTATAGTACATTCGCACGGGAACTTCTAGCAGTGTATCTATCGATCAAACACTTTCGCCACTTCATCGAGGGCCGGGACTTTTACGTTCTGACCGATCATTGGCCCCTGACATTTGTGTTCCATCAAAACCACACCGACTACACCGCGCGTGAGATCCGGCACCTCTGCTTTATCTCAGAGTTTACCGTTGATCTCCGACATGTCAGCGGCCAGGAAAATACTGCTGCTGACGCACTCTCTCGCGTAGCAAACATTACTTCAGCTCAACATCCAGTGGATTTTGAAGAGCTAGCAGCCGGTAAAGGCGATGACCCCGAGCTACAACGCCTTCGTGACTCTTCTGCATCTCTCAAGTTCGCTGACATTCCTCTACCTCTTTCTCCAACAACCGTCAGTTCCGAGACGTCAACCGGCGTTTCACGCCCGTTTGTACCACCAACGTTTCGCCGGACTCTGTTCGACCACTTGCACAACAGAAGTCACCCGGGAATCCGTGCTTCACAAAAATTGATTACCGCTCGCTTCTTCTGGCCGAACATGAATGCGGACGTCCGCCGCTGGTCTCGAAATTGTCTTAAATGTCAGCGCGTCAAGATCATCCGACACACCATCACCCTGATCTACCCATATCGCCCACCAGACTCGAGGTTCCCTCATGTCCACCTCGACTTAGTTCGACCTCTTGCTTCATCCCGAGGTGCCTGTTATCTTTTGACTTGCGTGGACCGGTTCACTAGCTGGCCCGAGGCAATCCCTGTCCCCGACATGACAGCAGAGACAGTCGCGAAAGCCTTCCTCGGCGGCTGGGTGTCCCGTTTCGGCTGTCCTACAGTCGTAACTACCGACAGAGGACAACAGTTCCAGTCCGCCCTATTCGCGGCTTTTGTCGCCATCCTGGGCGTCCGACACATTCACACCACCGCCTATCATCCAGCAGCTAATGGCATGGTGGAACGACTCCACAGGCAGTTGAAGGCAGCCCTCGCCACCTACGAGCCGCGCGAACGTTGGGCCGACCATCTCCCCCTCGTCCTCCTGGGCCTTCGCTCGGCGCTCAAGGCCGACCTCGGCTGTACAACAGCTGAGCTTGTATATGGTTCCCCATTGCGCCTCCCTGGAGACTTTTTTTCTCCAACGTCCCCCGACTCTCAGCACGAACCAAGCCGCTATGTCGCAGACCTTCGAAAAACCATTCGTGAGCTGCGACCAGTTCCTCCCGCTCAGAGGAATCCTCAACACATTTTCATGAGCCAAGACCTTGAGTCGTGCACCCACGTCTTCTTACGGCGCGATCGTATTCGTCGATCTCTTACACCAGCTTACGATGGACCTTTTAAAGTGCTCGGTCGCCACGTCAAGACCTACACCCTCGACATCAACGGTCATCATAACGTTGTTGTTACAGACCGCGTCAAACCGGCCTACCTGGACACAGCCCTGCCTACGCCCGCCTCTGCCATCACCACCCCACTGCCACCATCGGCGCCTGCACCTAGATCCCAGCGCGTCACTTGGGCCCCTCCGGCAGCCATCGCTCTACAGGGGGGAGCCTTATAGCGACCCTCACGTCAGCACAAGCGGTCCACAAAAGAAGATGAAGAAAAGGCGGGGCTCGCGCGGCGCGCGCACATAAACGCAGTTCGAATCCTACCGCTGTCTGTTCTGGTCGCTCTCATTCCAGCTCCTACACACCCCCCCATGGACTTCAGACACCTCGGCACCATGGTCAACGTGGACCCCGACGACCAGTTCGTCATCACCACCCGCGTGCGCTGCGGACGCTCGATGCAAGGCTTCCCTTTCAACCCGTGCCTGATGGAGGCCCAGCGCTGCGAGATGGAGGATTTGGATTTGGATTGGATATTTATGGCGCAAGGACTGCTATGGCCAAAGAGCGCCAAAGAAGGAAACTATTGCATTAAGGGTAAGCGAGAAGAAGGGACTCTAGTGGTCAGGGATAAAAATAAAGGAATGAGACATGAACAGGATAATGTCACAAACAAAAAAGGGCATGAGTGAAAAGCTTTGAAGTTCACAGTCGACGAAGAAGACCAATAGCATCTAAGAACTTAAAGACTTGATTGTAGGTCACGAATGGTTCATCACCCAATAACAATATTGGGTGTAAGGGAATGTGCTTCCTGTATAACTGCGCGAAGTGAGATTGGCGTTCCTTTTCATAGCAAGGGCACTCAATTAGAAAATGGAGAAGACTTAGAGGTTGGTCACACTGTTCACACAAAGGGGCATCCTCCCCACGGAGCAGGTAGCCATGGGTCAGATGCGTGTGGCCAATGCGCAACCGACACAGTATTATTTCATAAAATCGTTCCTGGTGCCGGGCGCTCGCCCATTCACCCAGGTTTGGCTTAATGAGATGCAGCTTGTTGTAGATCGCCTCATTCCACTCGGCTTGCCATTGTGCTCGTAAGCGAGACCTCACAGAAGGGCGATAGTCCATGTAAGGGATCCTTTTAATATCTACCTCTCTGCTGATGCATGTGCGGGCGGCACGGTCGGCCGCCTCATTGCCTGGGATGCCAACATGGCTGGGAATCCAACAAAAGACAATGGTGCAATGCTTCCTGGCTGCCACAATAATTTTCTTCTGAACTTCAACAACAAGGGATTTCCTTGTAGGCAGCAGTGAAGAGATGGCTCGCAAGGCACTGAGAGAGTCAGTGAAAACCACTGCCAGGAGTATCCTGTGGCGGGCTATGTGTTCCGTAGCCAACAGGAGACCATACAACTCTGCTGTGAGAATGGTGGCAGCAGTATTTATCCGCCTTACAACTTCCACTGAAGCGCCAATGACAGAGCAACCAACAAAGGTCTCAGATTTTTATCCATCTGTATAAAACTTTGAATAATCTTTATACAATTGAGCGAGTTCATGAAATTCCTGAAGAAGCACAGCACTTGGAGTGTTTTTCTTGTTATACTGTGCAAGAGACAGGTTGCAGTGTATGTCAGGGTGCTCCCAGGGTGCTACGATGCCAGGGAATTCAACTACCTGGGATGCCACATCTAATCCGACAGACTCGGCCAAGGTCTTCAATCGCATACTGAAAGGAGGGATAACGCTAGGTTTTGCTAGAAAGAGTCGTTCTGAGCGTGTTTCTTGAACAACTTCTCGAGTGGGGTGCTGGAGAACAGATCGGATGCGGAGAGAGTACATCATGCCCAATGCGAATCTACGCCTTTCGAGGCAACACTCATTAGCCTCTGCATATAAACTGGGCACAGGGGACGAATGAAATGCACCTGTAGCCAAACGAAGCCCAAGATGATGAATGGGATCCAACATCTTGAGCACAGACTGTCTGGCAGACCCATAAACAAAGCAGCCATAGTCTAGTCGGGAGCGTACCAAAGAAAGATAGATCCGCAGGAGGCAAAATCGATCCGAGCCCCAAGACCGGTGAGAGAGGACTTTAAGGATATTGAGAGACTTGTGAGCTTTCAGTTTCAGGCTTTTTACATGAGCATTAAAATTCATTTTACTATCAAAGGTAAGACCCGAAAATTTGTGCTGAGGTTGGACACTAACAGTACTATTGTAGATTGTTAGGGATGGCTCAAGAAGGATTCCACGTTTGCGGGTGAAGCAAACATATGCAGTCTTTTCAGGAGAGAACTTAAACCCATTACTGTCAGCCCACCTAGTAAGCTTGTTGATACCTAGCTGAACCCTGCGTTCACAGACTGAGAGGTTACAGGAGGAAACTGAAATTTGTAAATCATCGACGTAAAGTGAATACTGAACCGACGGAGGGATTACAGAAGCAATGGAGTTCATTTTGACTATAAACAAAGTGACACTTAGTACTCCCCCCTGCGGCACTCCATTTTCCTGCAGAAATTCACGGGAGAGTGTGTTTCCCAGCTGGACTCGAAAGGTGCGCCTGTCTAAATAGCTCTGAATAGCACAGAGCATGCGACCACGTAGTCCGAGGTCAAACAGGTCCTTCAAAATACCAAAGCGCCAAGCCGTATCATACGCTTTCTCGAGATCAAAGAACACTGAGAGGCAGTGCTGCCCGTGTGCAAAGGCCTCACGCACAACAGTTTCGAGACGAACCAAGTGGTCGACTGTAGACCTTGATGAACGATAGCCGCACTGAAATTTGTCGAGCACCTTACTATGCTCCAGATAGTACATCAGTCTACGATTAATCATTCGCTCCAGTGTCTTACAGAGACAGCTGGTAAGAGCAATGGGCCTATAACTCGAAACGCAAGAATCATCCTTGCCAGCCTTCAAAAGTGGAAGGACATGTGCTGCCTTCCAAGATGAAGGGAAATAGCCCTCCTGCCATATGCGGGTATAAAGATATAGAATGACGTCGAGCGTAGAAGGATGAAGATGGTGTAGCATTGAATAATTTAAACCATCTGGTCCAGGAGCTGAGGGCTTTGTGTTATGGAGAACTGCGAGGACCTCGTGCAAGCTGAATGTAGCATTATATCCCTCCTGTTCACCTCCTGAGGTTTTCAAGGGATTTCTCTCAGCCTTCAGTTTTTGTTGAAGGAAAGTAGATGAATAATGATGTGAACTTGATATAAATTCAAAATGTTCTCCAAAAATATCAGCCTGTTCCTCGAGTGTGTCTGGGCATGTTCCATTCCTAAAAAGCAGGGGGATTTTAAATGCATGATAGGTACCATTGATCTTGTGTATTCGATCCCAGACCTCCTTAGGTGAGGTACTGCTATTTATAGTAGAAGCATAGCCTTGCCAACTTTCCCGTTTGGCTTTTCTTCGAACGTAGCGTGCACGGGCCTTCATTTTCCGAAAGGATATGAGGTTATCTCTAGTGGGGTATCGTCTCAGAATACCCCAAGCCCGATTTTGATTCTTGCGCGTCTCTTCACATTCCGAATTCCACCAAGGCTTTGGCCTCCTAGGGAGAAATTGTGATGTCTGCGGGATGGACAACTTGGCTGCTGTGATAATGCGCTCGGTTAAAAGATGATTGAGTTCGTCAATTGTGAGACTATCCAGACGAGAATGTGCTAAAAGCGATGCCTGCTTGAAAAGGCCCCAATCAGCCTTGTCAAGCTTCCAACGAGGCGGGCGTGTATGAATTAAAAGAGGGGCTATGCTACAGGTTAAAAGAGTGGGGAAATGATCGCTTCCACGTGGATTGGAATCCACACTCCAGGAAAAATCTGGAAGTAAAGTGGCAGAACCAATTGAAAGGTCGATGGAAGTTGATGACAAAGATGATGGAGTAAAATAGGTTGACTGGCCCGTATTAAAAAGACAAAGACTTCGTGTGGTTAAAACTGACTCAACAATTTTTCCTCTGACATCCTGACGTGTGCTCCCCCATAAAGGGTTGTGACAGTTAAAATCGCCCATCAAAAGGAAAGGCTCAGGAAGCTGGTCTAACAGTGAGTTAAAATCTGAACATTTCAAGGTGAAAGAAGGTGGCAGATATAAAGAGCATACTGTCAGAGCTTTATGGTGCATGAACCGAACTGCCACTGCTTCAAGTGGTGTGTACAGTGGAACCTCTGTGCAGGGAACGTCTCTCGGGAGGACCGCAGCAGCTCCACCAGACGAATTGCCAGAACTCGGACGATCCTTCCGGAAAACCTGGTAACGTCTCAGAAAATTAGTGCGACTGGAACTCAAATGAGTCTCTTGCAAGCACAGTGCTCGTGGCCTGTATTCCTCCAGAAGATGCTCCACATCATCCAGGTTTCTTAGAAGGCCACGACAGTTCCATTGTACGAACACTGAAGCCATTTTAGGAGCAAAATCCTGAGCACATGAAAGAGTGATTTAGTAGCTTCACTTTGGAGGTGTTACGGGTTTTTTAGATTTTTGTTTCTTTGTAGTCTGCCACTCCATCTCCTCCTGGTCAGACACCGGAGTTGACGAGGGGGCAGACAAGGCAGTTCCAGTGTTCTCCTGAGCCCCGCAGGCAAACTTGCCTGCCGGCCTGGGAGGGTCCGTGCTGCGAGGCCCCGATCCGCGGCCACGACCAGAACCCGGTGAAAGGGTGGTTGATGTACTGGGTAGGGGTTCCACCCCGTCCATCTGTTCCACCTCGTTTCCTGACGAGGAAGCTGCATGCGATCCACGCAGCTCCTTGGTTCCTGGCTGCCTCTCCAGTGACTGAGGCTGAGGTCCTCTCTTTTTCTCCTCCATAGGAGTGCGGCCTGTGTTGACAGGTGCAGCCGGTGCTGGCCTGTCCTGACCAGAGGAATCAGCTGGAGCGCCCTCTCCACGAGGGGGAGCCTGCTGACCCTTCGTTACCGTCTTAAAAGGGAGGGCGGGCACGGCTATTGCCGGCCCGTCCTTGCCCAGGGGAGCGGCATGCTGCCCCTGCTGTGGGGATGGGGCCCTTAGGTCGGCAACCAAGATCTCAGGAGAGACCAGGGTGGCCTTTGTCTCCGAGCGTGGTGCAGGGCCCCTGCGCACTACCTCGGCATAACCTACCTTAGAAAGGAAGGAAAAGCGCTTCTTTGCATCTGCATAGCTCAGGTTTTCTTTGACCTTAACTGCGCGGATGTCCTTCTCTTGCTTCCAGAGGGGGCAGCTTAGGTAGTAGGCAGGATGTGGTCCTCCGCAATTTGCACAGTGTGCCTCTGCCTCGCAACCATCAGACACGTGACCCTGATTTCCACACTTGACACATGTCTCCTTCACACGACAGCTGCGTGATCCGTGGCCAAAGCGCTGGCAACGAAAACACCGCTGGGGGTTGGGGATGTATGGGCGGATGCGACAGTTGAGGTAACCGGCTTTGACCGTCTCCGGGAGTGCCTGTCTTTCAAAAGTGAGGATAACATGTTTCGAGGGAATACTCTCACCATTCTTGTGAAACACTATGCG
This sequence comes from Ixodes persulcatus, assembly GCA_013358835.2. Classification (NCBI taxonomy): domain Eukaryota; kingdom Metazoa; phylum Arthropoda; class Arachnida; order Ixodida; family Ixodidae; genus Ixodes; species Ixodes persulcatus. Next base: position 13,704 of record JABSTQ010000077.1, on the reverse strand, counting down.
TCTGACATCAACGACACCTGAACTTTTTAGTCCCTCAAGAAGTTCGTCTTCACTGGTGTAAAGAAAAGCTTCTTCAGAGAGAACACCACGGACCGTGTTTAGTGTACGGTCAGGTCTCACCGGCACCTCCACGTCGACAATGGTTTTAAGTCTGAGAAGCGCTTCGCTTTGTTTTTTAGTGTTTATTTCAACAAGAAGGTCTGCCGAGTGTAGTTTCTTGGCTTTGTAAGAAAATCCAACAAGATTCTCTAGCACTTTGGCGACAATAAAGGGTGACATCTTGGCTACAGGTTTTTGCTCGTCATGTGAGTGAATAACAAAAAACTTTGAGAATGATTCAACGGTTTCTTTTTCAATGGTCTGTGGTTCTGAACGCTGCCTCTTAGAGGTACGTCCCGAACCGGGTTTAGGGTTTGCGGAAGTCATGAAAGGCGGAGGATGTTCAGGAACTGTGGCGCACCACCCACCACCGAGCCCAACAAGGGGATAGGTAGCACCCCATAACAAGTATGGCTTGGCTGGGTATGCTACACTACCAGTGCTGCCAAGTAACTATAACCAAGTGTGGTTCGAGAAAGGGATCTGTCTCCACCCAAGGTTAGCCCTTACCGCCAAGGAAGGTCAGAATGAAAAAGAGAAGAGCAGAGGAAGGAGAAAGAAGGGAGGGGATAGTAGAAGAAAAGGCGACTAGACTGAATCATCCTGGCCGGGCCTTACCAGGACTCCCGTCTACGAGAAGCGGGGGCCGAAGTGGTGTATTGCCTCACCCGGGGGGCCCCGAAGGGTCCAAACCTACCCCGGGCTCGGCTCAACCACCAGGATGCCCTTTTCCCCGGACACAGGAAAGCCACGCACAGCCAGACGTGGGCGGGCGAACCCGCATGGCTCGGGGTCCGCGGAGACGCCACTCTCCAAACACCTGCTTTCACAGGTGCCCCTGCGGGGGCGAGATGGAGGAGAAAGTGAGCTAGGACCCTGCGCACGCTGGAAGACGAGCTGAAGGGCACATACTACCCGCTGACCGGCATGGACAAGAACACGAAGCAGCAGTTCATATATATTTATATATATATATATATATATATATATATGTATATATATATATATAGGGTGTTTTTTTTAAGCTTAACAGATTTGTTTAAAAAAAGCCGTGAAAGTTACACTTATGCCGCTTGTGGAGGTGAGTTATACGGCCCGGGGGACATAGTATAGGGGGCTTAGCGTGATGATCAGTCGGCTAATTAATTAAAATTTGTTAATTAACTTTTTAATTAATTAAAATATACATATGGTTCCAATTAGAAACTTGCTCAGCGTCATCGAAAACCACTAAATTACTCATTTTCAGAAAGACTTTGAGCGCGTGAGAAGCGTAATAGTGCACTAAAGTTACGACTCGTGGAGCACGTACAAAGCTAGAGGTTGCGATAAGGGGCCCGCGCGATTTTTCCGTCTCTTATCTTGCCCCAGCCTTGTACCTGCTCCACGAGTGGTACATTTAGTGCAATACTACGCTTGTCACGCGCTGAAAGTCTTTCTGAAAATGACTGATTTAGTGGTTTTCGATGACGCTGAGCAAGTTTCTAATTGAAACTATATGTCTATTTTCATTAATTAAAAAGTTAATTAACGGATTTTAATTAATTTGCCGACTGATCGTTACCATTAGCCCCCTATATTATGTCCCCCTGGCCGTATAACTCACCTCCACAAGCGGAATAAGTGTAACTTTCACGGCTTTTTTTAAAAACAAATCTGTTAAGCTTAAAAAAAACACCCTGTATATATATATATATATATATATATATATATATATATATATATATGGGTGATTTCATTGCAAATCGTGCAGACAAAGGGGGTCAAATTTTTTACTTCGCTGAAAAAAATATACGTTATGGCGCCATCTCAGAAAGCTCAGTAGCCACAAAGCGCACGCTCGTCGGATTTTTTGTTATCGACTTACGAATTAAAAGAGGCGGCGGCGGAAAGCAGTGTTTTTCACATTCGTCGTGGGTCGAATGTATCGCTCGATCTGCTGCCGTGGATTTTCAGTCCACATCATATTAACTTTTTCAATCACTCTGTGAGCACAGTCAAAAAGGCTCTAATGCCATGAAATAATTTTAGGTGCTTTGCTTTTTTTCTGTAAAAATGTCAAAAACGCCACCTCGGTTAATTCTTGATGAAATTTGACAATTAAATACTGGCGATCTACTTGGGTTATGTCGATATTTTTTTATGTCTATGGAGAGCCCAAAGCATGCTCGTTAAATATATTATAAAATCACTCAGCAGTAGAAAATTCCTTTTGCGGTACGTTTACATTTATATTGTGCTAAAACCAAAAAGTATCAATTTTAAGATTGACTTTCTAAAAAGAAAAATTAATTTTAATTTTTTTTTAATGTAGATATGATAGTTTTCTACTCAAAAATTAAGTCGAGAAACTTTGTATTTTGATTGTATTTTCTATAATTAAGCCTCAATATCGGAAAAAGACGTCTTCGTTTTGCCAGATTTAGGTTAGACATAGCGACCCGTGCGTTTCTTAGAATTGTGAAAAAGTTTTCTTAAATTTTTGTCTGCGTTTTGAAATCAATTGAATACTTATTTAAGTTTTGATGAGAGCGGGAAACAACTAGCAACATATCAAATCAAATCAGCAGGCCTAGTAGACTCATTATCGAAGAGGCACATACTTTGTATATTGTTTCGGTTGATAAAACCTTAACTGTAAACTAGCATAAATAGTTGTCGTACTACTAAGACATCGAAGATCAACACAACATTGCTATATTATATACAATTCTTTACGAAAACAAACGCTAGTGTTTGTTCACCACGCATCGCACAGATCACCAGGGAATTGCGTTTCACTTCAGTAATAGACAAAAGTGAAGACACAGAAACGGTCCGAAACAGACGGAGAGATTGTCACAGAGAGGGGAAGGGAATAAATTTACCCAACTCCGATCTTAACCAAAATTACGTTAAGGGAATAGAAGATATAGCTTCGACCGGTGGCAAGGCGATAGGTCAAAACCTAGTGGTTTCCCACTCTTATCAAAACAGAAATAACTATTTAGTACCATTGCGTTTATAATTGATTACAAAACGCAAACCAAAAGTTAACACTTTTTCACAATTCATAGAAACGCACGGGTTGCTTTGTCTGACTTAGATCTTGTAAAACAAAGACGTCTTTTTCCAATATTGAGGCGTAGGTATAGAAAATACGAACAAAATACACACTTTCTCGACTTGATTTTCAAGTGGACAACAGTCATATCTACAGTTTAACAAAAAAAGAAAAAAAGAAACAAAATGTTTTTTTTTAGAAAATCGATTTCATAATTTATACTTTTTGGTTTTAGCATAAGATTTATATAAACGTACCGCAAAGAAAATTTTCTACGGCTGAGTGAACTTATAATATATATAAAGAGCGTGTTTTGGGCTCTCCATAAATATAAAAAAAATATCGATGTAACCCAAGTTGATCGCTAGTATTTAATTGTCAATGTTCATCAACAATGAACCGAGGGGGCGATTTGACATTTTTACAGAAAAAAAAACAAAGTACCTAAATTTAATTTATGGCATTATAGCCTTTTAACTGTACTCAGAGAGTTCTTGAAAAAAGCTAATATGATGTGGACTGAAAATCCGCGACGGGAGATCGAGCGAAACATCCGCCTCACGACGGATGTGAGTAACACTGCTTTCCGCCGCGGCCTCTTTTAAAATTCGTAAGTCGAGCACAAATAATCCGACGAACTTGCGGTTTGTTTGTACTGCGTTTTTAGAGACGGCGCCATAACGCATATTTTTTCAGCGAAATTGAAAATTTGACCCCTTTTGCCTTCACGATTTGAAATAAAATCACCCATATATATATATATATATATATATATATATATATATATATATATATATATATATATATATATATTATTGAAAAAGGCCAATATTAACTCGGCTTATTAGAAATATTGTATTCCAGTGAAGATGATGGAAACCAATAAAAACTTATTGTTATCCGTTTAACCCAATACGCACGATGGGAATTCATATCGGAGCCCAATATCCCGATATAGTATGCGGTTATTGGTAAACAACACGATATCGGAGCACAATATCCCGATAGAACTTCGGGTTACAACACCATCTAATAGCACAATACCCCGATATAATGCGTGGATATTGGAATAGAATGCGACATCGCTTGCATATTTGTGACCGACATGGACATACTTTACAGCCACACGATATATAAATATCGGACGCTAATCACGGGCGAAAAGGAGAATACAATATTATATCGCGTATCAGAACAGATACCAAGTTACCAACAACAGGAAACGTTACACGATATTGAGCGTTCATGAAGCAACATGTGGATATCGGTATGCCCACATATATGACATCGCGGGAATGATGTCTTAAAACAGCACGAGTTACCACACGGCAAAACGCAAGAGAGAGATATTAGGTGTGGATACACATGGAACACAAACGTTCTGCCTTGCGAAAACATGAACATTGATTGACAGTGCAAGTATATACAGCTATTAGTACGGCACACAGTAGACACACCCTCGCGTGCTTGAAATGATAGATAACCAGCAAACCATTCAGAATAACTAGCCGGAACACCCGCGACCTATCTTTCAATGAAAAAGCCCATTAACGACGTGCTTATTGGAGTGATAGTTTTCAAAATGTTTATTGTAGTCGTTGTAATGCAACAAAAATGGTTTCCCGGTGTTCGAACCCAAATCGAACGCGATCCGTGACAATGTCGGCTCGCAGCACACGATAAAATAACGAGGGTGAATAGGTTTCACAGATCTTACGCGCACATTTCTTGATATTGACCCACCTTTCGAGGTAATCCTACGTCGTACACACAAAATCCACGACCACAAGCGAGCACATTTCACCCACCACTCTTTTTCTTCATCACATCGATTCACACACTGAAAAAAAAAAGAAAGAAACGACGTGAAAAATACGTTCATTTGCGCCTTCAAACGATACGTTACAGCCTCGTTTTTTGAGAAGTCGTCAACCCGCGCGCGTACCAGCTCGAGTTCAAAGGGAGCCAGCCGAGCCGCCGGGGTACGTAGCCGGGCCAGCCGGGCCGCAGAGCCCAGTTATGCCTGGCCGTGCCGCCGAGCCGCCGAGCATGCGCACTGCTGCGCGCGTCCCCGCGACTTGGCGAGACGCGAGACCGACGAATGACAGACAGTTCGTCATATTCGTTCCGCTCCTTGCACGTGAGCTCCAAGCGAAACCAATGCACTTTCAATCGCTTCGAAAGGTACGTATACACGACTTTATTACTTGCAACATTGAGTGCTTTGCTTTGGTATACACTGATTAAAGTAAACACCGAAGGAAAGAAAAGAGACATGATGTTTTGAAATCGCAGCCTATTTTATCGTTCGTGTCCCCTTTGGAAAGCATCTAGCTGTGCTCTGTTGCAGGCGTCATTTCGACCGCGTGTACTCCAATGTAACGTCAGTCAGTGTTACACTCGCCTAGCGTTGCTATATTCTTATCTCATGTGCGAAATAGACGTAGAAACCAGCTCCGCGTCCCTTTCGGATACTCAGCCACCCGCGCCCTTCCTTCCGGCGTGCTTGCCGCCGCGATTGTTCGACGCATTCGATTCCCGGGCTCGTTCGAAGAGGCGTTGTTTGAAGCTGACGAGTCGCCGAAGTCTTACCGGCCGCATCTCTTTACGAAAGTCGCGATCGGCGCACGGTTCTGACCTTGTACTTGTTTTTTCTTCCGGGTAGACCATGAGTGCCGACCACTGATCTGTTGTGCCGACTGACGCCGAACGAAGTTAAAAACGCTAGCGAGTGAGTCAAATTTTTGTGACGCCGCCCAACCGCCCTGCTATCGGCTGCGCAGAGCACATAGAGCAAAAACAAAAAAAACGTGTTTCTAATTTTCTCGTTGGCCAAGTTTCACCTCAATCAACGAAAAGGGAATCGCGGCTGTACGTCGGTTCACTCATTACCGTGCCTAGATTGTAGATTGTCTCACTGCTTTGGAGCCTTTTTGATGTGATCTTATTCTGATAACGTTTTATCTTGCTTTTTCATCTTGGCTGCATACTTCTAGACGACCTTCTGCACATTGCACTCCTTGCCGACATGTCGCGGGACTAATTGGAAGTCAGTGTTTCCCCACTCCTTCGTGCACATATTTCATATTCAACATCAGTTATCTGAAGGAGGCACCATGAAACCATAACATTTGTTCAGAGATACCTCAACATACTGTATTAGAGTGCTTTTTTGTGTGTTGTAGTTTCGTGGAAAACCAAATTGCACTTTGGTTGTAATTTATCCTATAATTGTTCAGTACAATTAGAGTTGCAATGAAACATTGGCCACGAGAGGTGACCCGGCCAACGTGGCCGAATAACTCCTCGCATAATTTTCTTCATGGGTAATTTTGGATGTTGACAAATTTTCTTGCGAATAATGAGTGTTATGCACATATGTTTCTTCTACTTTTCGTACAGGTACTTCAGTTGGATAAGCCCCAGCAAAGGCAGCAAAACAGTCTCATGGGGTCACACCAAGGATAATGCATTCCAGCTCGAGTCCCGAGTCATGTCACCGAACTTTACTGAACATAATGGTACATCCCCTTTACTTAAGTTTTCCTTCTGAAATGTGACTTTTCTGTTGCTATTGTTGTTTTTGTAAAAAGGGTAGTGCAACGTTTAAACACCCGAACATTCATAAATGGTCTCTGTACCCGACAATAGGGTGTCTTAGGCCCGCTTCAGAGGGGGCAACTGTTAAGTAACGAAGGATTTTGTTAGAAATAAGTAAGATTTGTTTTAGGAAATTCTATCTTTCTAGAGTTCCGTCGGCATCGTTTTTTTATCTGCCTATGTTTGTGTCCACGTTTTTGAGCGTTGCTCACAGACCCGCGGCAGGGGGTGAGAGCGTGAACGGGGAGTCGTCTTGTTCTCTCAAGCCCGGGGGGCTTCGAGCAGCCGCGGGGCTCGGTGGAGAAGAGTCGGACCCCGGTCGTTAACGAACGGATTGGATTTCAGTTTGGGGTGCCGGAACACCCCTGTCTTGGGCTTCTGTCCGCACTAGTGGTTTTTAAGTGGGTGTGCTTGTGTCCGGCGTATTTCGCCGCTTAGTGTTGGAACTTCGCTTTTAGTCAACGCAATAACTTAACTTGGTGGCGCCAGCCCGACGGTAAGGAAAGCATGTGGTGACTCTACAAAGAATTTGGGTTTGACCGCTGAAGTGTCGGAGGGGGATCACGGTGACAGCTCGCTGATCATTGGGTAAGAGTGTACCACGTGACAATGAGCAAATTTGAAGTGATTGGTCCGTCTCTTGAGAAAAAGGAGGCCCCTACGAGTCTAGAAAAGCGCTGCCGAGAGGATTCTCGGGGATTCGGCTTTTGAGATCAGGAAGATTCGGCTGTTGAGACTGGGGCTAAAGTATGGGTTGTAATTTTGGGAGTTTTGTAAATTACGGTTGACTTGTTGCTGTTTTGTTTTAAAATAAACGTGGTCACACCGGCCATTATGAACTTACCAACGTCGTAATGTGTCCAGCAGGATCGAACAACTTTTAGTTGTTTTTTTTTCTTATTCCACTTCCCGGGGGACTTCCATCGGGCGAGCACCACCATCGGTCGCCACCATCCTGAACGACCAGCCCCCTCACCTCGGAAAGTTGACTGGCGCAGTCAACAGGATCCTGCTGAATTCCTGTGACGGGTGGTGAGCGAAAACGACGACATCAACGGAGGCAGGCGGCGCGTACCTGGGCTCTATGCGACAAGTGTTTCTTCTGCTGGATTGCGGACAAGGGTCGTTCCTGCAGGACTGAAGACAAGGGTCCCGTCTGCTGGGCTGCGGACAAGGGTCGCTCCTGCCGGAGCGCGAGCCGTCGCGATATCTACTTGAGAAGCCCGGGAGGGTACAGTTACCCAAAGAAGTCGTGGCGTTTGCTGGACTGCGGACAAGGCTCGCTCCTGCCGGACTGAGGGCCGTGGCAATATCTACGTGTGAAGCCCGGGGGGGTACAGTTACCCAAAAGAAGTCGTGGCGTCTGCTCGACTGCGGACAAGGCTCGCTCCTGCCGGAGTGAGGACCGTGGCAATATCTACGTGAGAATCCCGGGGGGGTACAGTTGCCCAAAAGGAGTGGTGGCAGCTGACAGGTGGTTCTGGGCGTCATCTACGTCGGAGAACAGGACGACCTGTGGCTTCACATGCGGACCGGCGAAGCATCTTCAGCGAGCGGCGAGCCTCAAGAGGAGAGACGAGATCGTCGCTGCAGTGCTGGCCTTCGTCGTGGTGCCGGAAAATTGTGCGCTTTTTTTGTGTGTGTGATGTTTGTTTTTTTCTTTCTTTTCGGTGAACGGAGAAGGAATCGAGACTTCCAGACGACGGGCACGATCGCCAGGCCGAGTGGGGACACTACGGCAAGTGGGTGGCGGCAACTGGAGGAGCAGCTAATTGGATGTCGCCAGACAACAGTGGGTGAGTCCCTTTCCCGTTTTCTTCCAGGTTCACCATGACCAGAGAGAGCGTTGGCTCGCGGACCTGCAGCAGGGATTGCGAGCTCTTTGGAACGCACAGGTTTGGAGGTACAGATTCAAGTATAAATTACGTAAAGCATTTTTTTTATCTGCTGGCTTTATGGATTTGCTTGCCTGCAGCCACAGGTAATTTTTTTTTTCTGCTTTTGTATAAATACTGTTCATGATGGAATCTTGAATTGCGAGTTGGGGTCTCACCGGGCTTTGTTCTTTTTTTTTTCTCTGTCGCCCAACAGGTCTTTTCGCGAGGGGTATAGCTCCTTTGTTGTCGTTTTTGCTTTTTGTATGCTACGCGTCTGTCTCGGAAAGGGGGACAGATGTTGCGCGAACACCAAGTGTACTTGCAACATTCTTGGTGGGGATGTGTTAAGTAACGAACGATTTTGTTAGAAATAAGTAAGATTTGTTTTAGAAAAGTATATCTTTCTACTGTTCCGTTGGCATCGTTTTTTTTTTTTATCTGCCTATGTTTGTGTCCACATTTTTTAGCGTTTGCTCGCAGACCGGAGGCAGTGGGTGAGAGCGTGAACGGGGAGTCGTCTTGTTCTCTCAAGCGCAAGGGGCTTCGAGCAGCCGCGGGCCTCGGTGGAGAAGAGTCGGAACCCGGTCGTTAACATACGGTTTAAATTTCAGTTTGGGGCGCCGGAACACCCCTGTCTTGGACTTCTGTCCGCACAAGTGGCTTTTAAGTGGGTGTGCTTGTGTCCGGCGTATTTGGCCGCTTAGTGTAGGAACTTCGCATTTAGTCAATGCAATAACTTAACTTGGTGGCGCCAGCCCGACGGTAAGGAAAGCATGTGGTGACTCTACAACGAATTTGGGTTCGACCGTTGAAGTGTCGGAGGGGGTCACGTTGACAGCTTGCTGATCATTGGGTAAGAGTGTACCACGTGACAGTGGGCAAATTTGAAGTGATTGGTCCGTCTCTGGAGGGAAAGGAGGCCCCTACGAGTCTAGAATAGGGCTGCCGAGAGGATTCTCGGGAATTCGGCTTTTGAGATCAGGAAGATTCGGCTGTTGAGACTGGGGCTAAAGTGTGGGTTGTAATTTAGGGAGTTTTGTAAATTACGGTTGACTTGTTGTCGTTTTGTTGTTTTGTTTCAAAATAAACGTGGCCACACCGGCCTTTATAAAACTACAAACGTCGTATGGTGTCCAGCGGGATCGAACAACTTTTAGTTTATTTTCTTATTCGACTTCCCGGGGGACTTCTATCGGGCGAACACCATCATCGGTCGCCACCATCCTGACCGACCAGCACCCTCCCCTCGGAAAGTTGACTGCAACTTTTCCAGCAATTTTGGGGTTGCTGGTGGGTTGTTCCATAGCTTTCCCTAGATCGACACGAATTGCTGAGATCTGGTCCGGCTCGAAACGGACTAGCAACTCGGACAACTCGGAGATGTTTGAAGCAGCAGCAGCCAATCGGAAATGTGGTATTTTCACGTGAAACCCCTGTGGTGGTGATGATGACAACTGAACTTGCCATCATCATCATGAAATTTGATTTTCCTTGGACTATTTAGATGCACAGTTATACCCAACAAAAATGTTTTTAGATCTTTAAATTCTGCTCAGAATACTAACTCATGATTTTAAATCGGTTTACTTCCAAAAACGATCCACTTCAAACCAGAACCAAGTCTTTAGCATTCATCGTTACCACCACAGGGATGTCCCGTGAAAATATCGCATTCCTGATTGGGTGCTGCCGCTTCAAACTTCTCCTAGTTGCTCTAGTTGCTCGTCCATTTCGAGCCGAACCCCATCTCAGCAATTCGTGTTGATCTGAGAAAATCTAGGGAACAACCCGCCACCAACCTCAAAATTGCTGGAAAAGTTGCCCCGTCTGAAGCGGGCCTTAGGGAACTGAAATCAAGGGCAGTGGACCTCTTAGTTCGAACCCACGTGGAGAATGTTTTTCTCATTTTTAGTACACACAAACACACACACGCACACACACACAAATATATATATATATATGCTTTTTTTAGAGTTTTAACGTACAGACGCATAATTGCACACCAATTCACATTCAGAAGTGCTTTTATTCACACTCTGTGGCTCCCTAGTGTTTGCAATAGCTTCTTGGTGAGCTATTGCGAGCTCTGCAAAGGGAGGGGGCATCTTCCCACACTTTGGAGGGTGTAAAGCTGTAGCGCACAGCTCTAGCAGGTTGCACCTCGTACACTAGCTCCATCACAAAGCATAGGTGCTGCATGAGTCGCACCACACCGTAGGGCCATATACGGCCGAGTCACAGCACCTCAGACCATTTGTCACTGCACTCAGGTATGGTATGGTAGCATGGTCGGGGCATGAAGCAGGGGTACAACTTGGAAATGCTGATATTCATCCAATTTTAAACAGATTTTTACTTTTGTGTCGAGTTGACAGCATTTTAAGGGTGAGGAAGCAAGCAGCAGCGAGAGCAAGAAAAAAAAATTGAAAGCCACTCTTACTGAGAATCTATTACGAGCACTAGGAAGCCGCGGAGTGCAATTAAAACGCTTCGAAAGGTGAATTAGCGTATAAATTATTTTCTAGTGCCTAAAAAGTTGAAAAATAAATATTTAAATATAATTAATAAGTGTAAAAATATACATCAGGAGGACTTAAGCCAGAACTACACAGTCTGTAAGTTTGAAATTTGACACCATAAACCACTCGGCAACAACCCAATTTTATTTCCAGGTCGTTCATTGAGGTGTATGAATTTCTTTTGCAGCTGTCGGGCTGCGAGAGATTGCCTTATTTTCATTTACTTTACCATTCCCACCAAATATGACAAGTGACCAAGAATAGAACTTCATTTGTCGGCCGAGGCACTGTGCTTGCATAAAGGCAAACTAGCCTGTCTTGCTGGGCTCATATTTTGTTTCAACACCCGTTTAGGAGTCTGTTGTCGCTCATCAAAAGAAAAAAAATTGACTAAGTCTGACTTATTCTAGTGTGCAGGTACCCTTGGCAGTAAACTCTGCTTAATGGGGCAAAATATATATTATACTTTTTTTAGCAAATATGCATTGTTTTAGCGAAATGAGCTACACTATTTGACTAAGGTGAAACAGAACGAGCCTCTCCACCCCCGTCTGTTTTCATCTCTCGCAGACACTATTTCCTGCTTTTTATTTACTTATTTATTTATTTATTCAAAATACCTCAAAGGCCCGGTGGGCATTATCTGAGGGCTGGGGGGGGGGGGGGGTATTTTCCAACAAAGGCATACAGCACAACGCAAAAACATTGAAACAAAAGAATAACTGAAATTAGAACATACTGGTGAGCGACAAATGACGACAATAAGCACAGGACAATAACTAAACGTAGTTAAATCAGTCATGGGAAACTCTTTGCAACAAAATAACATAATACAATGCTAATAATAACTGAGCACCGAAGAATGTCAGCTTGCATACTAGCCTGGGATGAGAAAGAAGTTAGTAAGTGCGCTGCGAAACATTTTTACATCAGATATGGTGGCAATTTCGTCGGGAAGACCATTCCAGTGTATGATGGCTTGAGGAAGTGCTGAGATATTAAATGCTAACTGTCGCGCCGCCGTACTATCGGCGTGCGATTGCGAGTAACGAAGAATGAACCACTCGCACGAGACGTCTGGGAAAAGGAAGCCCCGTGTTTTATTTCGTCGGCCCTTTTATAGATGATCCTGCAGACGTCACCGATAACCAGAGCGCACCACGTGTAGCTTTGTCATTGTAACACTGTTATCACACTGATACCACACCTCCCTTTCTTGGGAGAAAAATAATAACATGTTAGCAAATAAAAAATACGTTAGAACTCGAACACTGTTCAAGATACCGCTTAATCATAAATCCCCAGTCTGATCGGTTTCTTAACTACTCTACCCGATCTTGTGGTTACGACGGTCGTCGGTGCCCTCGTAGTCACTGGAGAAGGATCGGAACTTATATCGCTTCTAGCTTCCGAATCTTCGACCCTTACGTCACTCTCACTGTCCGGTATATCGTAGCCTTCATCGCCCTCTGCCTCTGCTGGCAGTACCTTTAAGTTTCGGCGGTTTCCCCTTAACTTCACCCTTGGCTCGGTCTCAACCAAGTAAGACCTTGGTTTTTCTGTTTGGGCCACGACCGTTGCCCTTGGTTTTTCTGTTTGGGCCACGACCGTGGCCCTTGCCTTTCTGTCAGAAACCCACACTTTGTCGCGCACCTTCAACTCAGAAAGCTCCTTAGCCCGATGGCGCCTATCGAAGCTTTTGCGCTGCTTTTCTCTTAGATGACGATCCTTTATCGCCAACATTTTAAAGTCAACGTTTCTATGAAGGCGCAGCTGCGGAAGCATTGGTACGTGTGTCCGTAGACGTCTGCCCATAAGGATTTCTGACGGGCTTTTGCCGGTAATCCCTGGGGTGGCCCTATAGGCTAGGAGAGCTAAGTAACGGTCGGCTGATTTGAGCAGCAGACGCTTAATTGTCTGCACCATTCTTTCCGCTTCTCCGTTGGCTTGAGGGTGCCTCGGGCTCGAAGTGACATGTTGAAAACCGTACAGATTTGCAAACTCTTCAAAATTACAGCATGCAAACTGAGGTCCATTGTCGGAGACAACAGTCTCTGGCACCCCATGACGAGCGAATATGCTTTTAAGCCTCTCTATAACAACAGTTGCGCCAGTCGAAGGGAGAACACATATTTCCGGGTACCTTGATAAATAATCTACAACCACAAGATAGTCAGAGTTCCTTATTTTGCACAAATCGACCCCTACCCTTCCCCTTGGAACACGTGGAGTCATGGTCGGCATCATCGGTTCAGCCTTCTGAAAACTGAACTCGGTACACACATTGCAGTTTTTTACCATCACTGCCAGTTGCTTGCTTAGGCCAGGCCACCAAACAGACCCTTGTGCAAGAGCTCGACATCTGCTGATTCCTTGGTGACCATCGTGCAGGCGAGATAACACTTCATCACGAAGTGCCTGGGGAACAACTAATCTTGTACCTTTTAACAAAAACCCATCACAGACAGTTATGGCGGCCCTCTCTTGCCAGTAAGGTCGAAGGAAGCAAGGGACAGACGGTTTTTTAGGCCAGCCCTTACGAGACAGCTGAGCCAGCGTTTTACAC